>JAPDSC010041184.1:0-54422 GCA_026290005.1 Latrodectus geometricus
TTTACTCCCGGAGATAAAATTTTCGTTTATCATCATTCACTTATTCTTGCAGCACGATTTGTTCAATCATGGTTAGATGAAGATGGGAAGAAAGATAAATAGATATCTTGGTTAAGTTATGTATATTAAATTTAAATATACATATTGAATATATAGTTAAATAAATATCTACCGATATATGACCTCAATATAATTGAAGGGTTGTGGTCTAATTAATGTTCAATACTAAATCGATATCTTTTATTAAATATCTCCTTGAATTTTCATAATTTCTCTAAGCTATATATATATATACTCCGCTTTTATTTGCCTTTACAATTTACAATAGTTATAATAATATGAATTATCGGGTCAAAATAAAGGCGTAGCTTGTCCTTTTTAGACCTTGCGCCACAAAAGCCAACCAAGCAGATCAAAATAAAATTGTTTACCATTATGATAATTTTACTTATTTCTTGACATGTTATTTTTGATGTACTATGAGCATTTTTCATTGAATAAAGTCAGTATATTAAATTACATAAAAAATACAATACTGTAAATTTAATAATTATCACAATTATTTTTAAATTACCTTTATTAGAAATTCCTTGAGATGACATAGATAAGAAATATACTCTTATGCTGCGAGAATAATAAAATAAAATTATAAATATTGAGAATAACATTAAAAAAAGTAAAGGACATTTACTTGTTCTTAAAGCTAAATATTTTAGATTTATATGTCTTAATTAATTATAAAACAATATATTCTATGCCTATAGCTCGTAACCACAAATTAAAGTAATTGATGCATTTATTTCCTTCAGAAATGCATTTATGATAGCAAATACAGAAACCTTCTAAATGAATATTAACGTTTTATATTAAGTTCATGAAACTTTTTGAATTCCTTTGGCTAGAAAGTTAACAGAATCCTTACCTTGCTTGTAAGTAGAGCTTATCTTTATTAAGATATACCACAATTAATTCAATACCTCCTTTTAAAATTAATCCTGAATTGAAACTCTGTGGTAATACATTCTCTCTTCATTTGTTAGATCTGTATAAATCTTAGTACGAAAGAGATTATGTTAACCAAACAAAGAGATCATTTAAAATATATGCAAAGAGTTATTTGGTTTTAAGTTAACCTTAAATTTATAATAACGTTAGTTCAGAAAATTCGTAAGCTGAGGAAACTTCTTTCATCAAGTACTTTAATACTTTTAAAACATTGAAAGAGTAAAGATTAAACAATTTTAATATTTCAAAAACTTAAACTATGTATCATTGATGTATTATTTAAGAACCTATTTGTGGATTAATGTGAAAAAATAATATATTTAAATCATAAAATGTAAGATCTAGAAATTTTTCAAAAAAAATTATGTTATTGGGATAGTATATGTATAATATCTGGGGTCAGACTTTGGACCTAATGATCTTAATAGTTCTGTCCTACCACTAGGACGGGTTATTGAGCCTTTACTGCCATTGCTTTTACATTGCATAGTAACTAGTAATTCAAGTGTCGCAAGCAATGTATTGGGAAACTCAGACGTACCCACTAGAAAAATGTATGTATAAACAGCAAACATACAGGATTCATCTCCTCTGATTAGGCAGTATTTGGATATGTGATGATACTAGATACAGTTCTGTAATTATACAATGGTTCATTAATCTTTTCTCTGAAGAATGTTTTCTTATAACTATCCCGGCAAGGGTTATACTCTACCATACTTGTTTTCAAAACTTATAAACATATCTTGTCTGGTCGATGAATTTTAAATTATTAACCAACTGCACGACATTCACATTTTTGCTTGATACAATGTCGGTCTGTGTTGTGGAAGACTGCTATTCCCCAAGTAACGTTAAATAATAAAGTTTTTTCATTTAATGGATACAAAGAACATATATGGTTAGGAACACTTACTATCTGCTTGCATCAAGAAATTATTCATGAGATTTCTCATATAAAATTTGTACTTTAGGTTTTTTGTGAAATCGAATGTTTTAGTCATGTTTCGTGTAAGAAACAAAATTGCTTACTAAGACATTTCTGACTTTTATATAAGTCAAATAGCAGCCTATCAGTATTTTTAGTATCCCAATACCATATAATACAGCTTTCGTTAGCAGAAAACCCGTGATTTTTTCAAAATGTAAATTTAATAGATTCAGAATGTCATTATAATTTAAGTAGCAATTGATGTCATGCCTAGTAACAAATGAGAAAATATACTTGATACCACAGAGTATTAATGGGTTAAACTGTTATCTTATTAGAGTCGAGACACAAATGGGGTTCTATGTAAGACAACAGGTAGCTGCAGGAACATTAAACGTTTCTAACACCGCTTGAGTACCACATTATAGTTATAGCATTAACTACATTTGTCATAACATGTCAGACAAATTCACATTCGATTGTTAGATTAACGCTAAATATGGTCTCAAATGACAAGAATTTATATTTTTCATCCAGGAATGTACGCATATTGCCTATGAAGACTCAACTTGAGCATTCTGACCATACACTAATATTGTTGATATCGCATATAACTGAATACTCGTCGTATTTTTAATTCCGTCACATCTTACCATTAGTCATCTCTAATTCTTAATGACAATTTTTCTTTTATCTTAATAGTCACATTTTGTAGTTAAGAGAATGATAGTATCTTTTGTTTGTGTTCTACGAAACACTTGAACATACACTACTGGCCATTAAAATTGCTACACCAAGAAGGCGACATGCTACAGACGTGAAATTTACACGAAAGGTAGAAAGTGTTGTGATATGCAAATGATTAGCTTTTCAGCGCATTTAGACAAAGCAGGCGCCAGAAGAGACACCTACATTGTGTTTAAATGAGGAACTTGTTCAGCCAGTTCCTCATACACAAATCGCATTTGAAATTGTTGCCTGGTGAAAAGTTGTTGTGATGCCTCGTGTAAGAAGGAGAAATGCGTACCAGCACGTTTCTGACTTTGATAAAGATCGAACTGTAGTGTACCGGGATTGCGGTTTATCTTATCGCAGTATTGCTGCTCGCGTCGGTCGAGATCCAACGACTGTTAGCAGAATATGGAATCGATGGTTTCATAACGGTAATACGGAACGCCATGCGGGATCTCAACGGCCACCTATCACTAGCAGCCCAGAAGACAGGCATATTATCCGCATGGCCGTAATGGATCGTGCAACCACGTCACGAGCCGAGTCAAGAAAGGGGGTCCTTTGGAAAACAACAAGTGTCTGCACGAACAGTTCGACGAGGTTTGCAGGAGCATGGACTCTCAGCTCGGAGACCATGGATGCGGCTTCCCTTGACGCTGCGTCATAGACAAGAGCGCTTTCAATGGTGTGATTAACAACGAACCTGGGCGCACGAATGGCGAGACGTCATCTTTTCAGATGAATCCAGGTTCTGTGTACAGCATCATGATGGTCGCATCCGTGTTTGGCGGCATCGTGGTGAACGCACACAGGCAGTGTGCTTCGTCATCGTCATACCTGCCCATCATCTGGCGTGATGGTATGGGGTGCCATTGGATACACGTCTTGGTCACCTCTCGTTCGCATTGACGGTGCTTTGAGCAGTGCACGTTACATTTCTGGCGTGTTACGACCGGTGGCTCTACCCTTTATTCGAGCCCTGCGAAACCCTACGTTTCAGCAAGATAATGCCCGACTGTATGTTGCCGGTATTGTACGGACATTTCTTGATACGGAACATGTTCGGCTGTTGCCCTGGCCAGCACGTTCTCCAGATCTTTCATCAATAGAAAACGTCTGGTCAATGGTTGCCGAGCTACTGGCTCGTTACCAAACGCCAGTCACTACGGTTGATGAACTGTGGCATCGTGTTGAAGCTGCATGGGCATCTCTACCTGTACAGTTAATTCAATCTCTGTTTGACTCATTGCCCAGGCAGCGTATAACTGCTGTTATTACTGCCAGAAGTGGTTGTTCTGGGTACTGATTTCTCAGGATCTATCCAGCCAAATGTTTTGAAAATTTAATCACGTGTTATTTCTAGTATAATATATTTGTCCAATAAATATCATTTTGTTATCTGCATTTCTTCCTGGTGTAGCAATTTTAATGGTCAGTAGTGTAATAATACAAGACCTCATGTTTCTTGCAGTATATTAATCTTTTTCTCGATGATTATGAAGAACATTCCTAATTTCTTTTTAATCAGAAATAAAACCAAAACGCTTGGTTTCTTCCTTAGGCAGCATATTCTTCAGATCTCTTTCAAATAAGAAAAGTCTGGTTAATGATTGCCTACCAAATATTGCATTACCACAAGCCAGGTGCAATGACTGTTAAATTGTAGCAATAAATTAGGGCTCTATAAGCTAAACTACATTTACGTGTCTTGCAATCTCTGATTGTTTCAGTGTGTCAAAGATTATAAATGATGTGCTGCAAAATGTTAACTTTTTTAAAATTTGATTTTAAAGGTATCGGCAGCATGAGTACATAAGTATAATAAAAGTATGTTATTCATAATTCTAAAATAAATAATATGGTAAGTATAAAGTATATAGAATGCAGTTTTTAAAAAAAGTAATCTCATATCATGTAAATACATTTTTCTCAAAGCGAATACTGGAATAAATGAGGTATTATATTTTTATTCTAGCAATTTTTGTTTCGTTTGCTAAGGTTTGTAACAAAATAAAATTATATTAAATTAAATCTTAATAATTAATTAATCACTTGCTATGTATTGTAATTAAGCAAAATATTCAACTGCTTTTATTTATTATGTTTTTCAATTTAGAATTTTTTAGATGATATACGAAGAATTCTTTACATGCATTCTTATTAATAATAAGCAAGCAGAATTATTTTGGAATTTCAGTTTAAATAGAATGACTTTTAATAATGTTAGAAAAGAATATTTCTTTCTCAATTAAATGTCTTACAAATCCTTAATATTATAATTGCATGAGGCATATTATTAAGTACCATAACTTCATCCTATAAATGTGATTATAATATCATGTTAAAATGGAATTTTTAAAACATATACCTAATATTAGTATAATCACATTAATTTACCACTAACTTCATATGTTGTGGTATTAAGCATGTCTGTCAAATGATCGAATGGCTAAGGGTTTAAGGACTAAGCTTTCAGAATGCTTGTCATTAGCCGGAAAGATATTTATCGCTAATACTTGTGACTAAATACATTGACATTCCTTATACATAGATACATCTCTAACCATTAAATAATTTCAATTAAAATATTGATCCTATAGACTAAAACGGTAAACTAAAATGATGAAATTGATATTTTCATACTTATATAATACTTTGTTAACTAAGTAAAATAATATTAATGCTTATATTTTTGTAAAAACATACCTTAATGATAATTCATTTATAATGCGGTATTTGATATTAAGACTTACGTTTTCAAACTTGGAATCTTATAAGATGCTCTATTAAATATAAATATATGAACTACATTTTGCATTAACGATTGAGGTACTTATGAAAACTGAAAACAGATTTTGCAATGTTGGTATCAAGTCTTATAATAATTGATATTTGCTTTTAATTATTGAATCGAAACAAATTTTTTTAATTTTAATGTGTCGATTCAAATAATCAAAAATTTTTGTGCAAAATTTTTAAATCTAGCGAGAGAAGTATAAGATCATGTTGACACAAATGACTTTAAAAAAAAACTATTTAATTAGAATATAAGAACTGCGTCAAGTAATTTATTAAATTTACACCGATGAATTTCATGTGAAAGAATTAATATAATCGCTATTTATATACTTCATTAACATAATAAATAAACTGATATAAAAGTTAATGAATATTTCACGATATTTAAAATAAACAATACATGTACAATTTCAATTTATCGGTTTTTTAATGGAAATTATTTACTTTTTAACTAGCTAATGAGATTTAATATATTAAAAAGCAAATATTATGACAAATATTTTCTATAATATCGTTACATGGTATTATGAAATCGCTATTTTGTTACAGGCATACAATAATCAGACAAATATTGATTATTGAAGAGAATTTCATTAAAATGTTGCATTTAATTATTTAATTTTACCTCGAAACTTTACAAGACGATTTTTATGCTTTTTATAGAAAAATATAAAACGCAACATTTAAAATTAAATTATTATTATGATTTCGTAAAGAATAAATGCCGAATTCCACATCAATTATTTTTTTCTCATTGATTCATTTAAATAAGCAAATAAATCTTTTATCGTTCAACGCTTTTAAAAGCAACAAATTTATATATTTTATTTAAAATTTTCTCTAATTCCTTCTCTATCAAAACTGTAAATGGAAAAATCGAGAGAAATAAATATCAAGAAATAGATACAATGAAACAATTACATTCGATTTTTGCAAATAGAATATTTAGAACTTGCATTCAAATAAGGATTAAAAATAATTAATAAAATAAATCAATTCATTTATAGTTAAAATTTTAAGAACAAAAGACGTGAAGCATCAGATTTAAAGAAGTAATATATTAATTTATTGCAAAACATTCTTCAATCAATTTTCAAAGATAATTATATATTCTTGTATAATCTGGTATCTGAAATTATAATTCTTTTGAAATAAGAAAAATGACTTTCTGAATTGTTAATTTCATACTTTATTAGTCATTTATTCTTAGTTCAGTTTCTTTATTGTGGTGTGATTTTTTTTTAATCTTTATAAAACATTTTGTTTATGAATAATTTATGAGGTATTGTTCAATTGTTAACTAAGTCTTGCAATTTTTCTGGATCAAATTGAATAGAAGAAAATAGAGATTAAAATTATATTTCTAAATGATAATTTGTATAAAATTTTAATTAAATTCAACTACATCAGACTTTAAAATGTTAAATGTAATAAATATCAGCATTTCGTACGGTTGAAAAATATGTTTTTTTAAATGTTCAAACAAAAAACAAGGCTTTACTAATATAATTTTATCTGAATTTATAAAAGATATAAAAACTTCTACTTTATTTGTTGCGAAATAATAACATTTGCTCTCTTATACAAACATATATTTCCTCTTTCCGTATAAAATGCGATCTTTTTAAAAAAATATTAAGTAATTCAGGATAAAGTTTTAAAGAAGTACTTTAATTTTAGTAAAGGGATATTAAAGAAAATGATAGTTTAAAGAAATTATAATCTAATTAGATTTTAAATTGTAAAATATATGTGCTTTATCTTTTAAATGGCTAATGTCTACGTATAAATGATTTTAATCTTTTTTATCTTATGCGATTACTTGGAAGTGGAAATTGTTTTCAAGTATATATTAAAGGCAATTAGAAAAAACTTGTTGGAAAAAGATTTCATAAATATTGATTCTTTGAAGTAAATAAACTAATTTTATGTGTATTTGTATGTACATCTCTACAAAATTCAGATAGTGTATAACCCTACCTGCCCTTTCTGCCACAGTGGTACGACCATTAATGCTAATCATTTTCCAGTATGTTCTGCTCTTTCAGAGTACAGCATCTATTCCTGATACTGGGAAGCCAAAGACTGTTTGAACAATTTTTCTTTTTAACCTTAAGTGTTTCCATGCCTTAATTCTTACTCAGTCCCTTGTTTGCTTTATTGGTATCCTATACATACCTGTTTTTTAATATTTTATTTATGTGCAATGTAGGGTTAATGCGTTTAAATACCCTCTTCCGTTCGAAATATAGCTATGTATTCTTATGTATAAAAAAATAATTTGTGAATACTAGTATTGCAATTTATAGCTCTCAGGGTAAGTCCATTTTCATAAATTTTACAGATAGTAATGACTCCAATTTTGAGTTCGCCCGGTGTAATGTTACTTTTTAAGTGATATAAAGTAGATATGTGCATTTTTCACCACAAGGTTTATTTCATATTTAACGATAAAAAGAGCCGCGTACTCTGTCTAGAGGTTAGCATGCCTGACTGCGGATAGGAAGGTCTGGGTTCAAATCCCGGTTTGTTCATGGATGTACTTCCTCTCTTAATCTATCCTGTCTTTGTCCTTTCCTTGTATGAATGGAGTATGAATGGTTGCCTACCCTATAAACGGGTACCTATGGCATGTGTGTTCAGAGGTCAAGTCAGTCTTCTGCCCTTGTGGTTCCTCTCCAAAAAAGATGCTGCATACTACCCTATGCCAGATCTTCTGAACCTGGTGTGGGCTTTTCTGCACCAGGGGAATAAGCAACAACAATGATGAAGGGAACTTATAAATTTATTCGAAAAATTACGCACTTTAAACTTCTGAAAGTTTATATTTTTTACACTATGTGATTTTACTGTGAAAAAAATTGATAAACTCAATATAATGGCATACAAAGATGTGCTGTATTTAGCGTCTTTTATATAGATAAAAGCTTGAAATCAGTCGAAGCTTAATGGTTAGAGGTTTCTGCTTTGAAAAGTCTTTAACTCTGCTCGGTTTGAATTTTTGCTAAATTTTCCTTTTCCTTGTTTTTCAGCCTTAAATAACCATTTCCATTGGAAAACTTAAGAAAATTAGCAAAATACAGCTTTTTGTATGGCAAATTAAAATATTTGTGCTACGTAAATAATCAATTTTTAAGAATAATTGTGCAGTTTAAAACGTGCAGTTGTAAAAACAACATTTATTTATTTATGTAGTTAGTTTCAAAATTTCATGGGGAAATTAAGTCTGAACATTTCCTTCGAACATTAAAATTATTGATTTTCTGAGTGAAACAGAAATTTATTCCATCATTTATTATGCCATACGAGATGAAATTGAGACCTAATAGTTATTCCATCACAATATGGTGATTGTCAGTAGAGACTTTTGTGACAATGATGGCAAACTCATCATTGCCTGCAGAATATAAAATTTATGGTTTCATGAGAGTTGAACGGTATATAAAGCATATATTAAGATGTGTTTATTCTTAGCAATTGAAATAAAACAATTTACCTGAAAGGGTTACTGAGCCTATCAGCATATACTACCTGTATAAATTAACAAATACATTAGAAAAAATTCAACAATATTTGAATCAGCATGAGCTTTTAGCAAGAAAATTATTCTCTACAACGCTACCTAAGGCATTGCGAATAGAAAACTGGAGTTACCTCACTACCTCGGAAACTTGTTCTGGGATTTCCCGTAACCACAATATCTGAAATTCATTACCTCTCCAACTGGGAAGGAAAACCGGAGTGGAAAAGAAGAGGTTGGTGGTAAGGTAATCAACTAAGAGTACACAATTAAAAAAAAATATTACACACAGTGAATGAAAGGTATTTTTGTAGATTTCTAAATGCATTCTTATTATCTCAAGAGATGTTTTAATGGAATAAAACATGCATTAGGCCTAACGCTTGTTTCTAGAATTTATTGACCCTTCATTGCAGAAACCTTGACTCAAGAGCACGTGGCGCGGTATGTTTCTTCCTCTATTTATTCCTATTTCAGTATATTTCTTTCTCCCTCAATGTGGATCAGCTGACCAACATTAAAATTCAAGCAATTGGAAAAAAAACATTTTTAGGAGTGAATATTTCTTATATCCAATGAAATATTACCAATTAAACACGAACGCCTTTAATGATATTATTATCGACTAATCGAATGCCGAAATGACGTCAAATCATCATTTAAGGCAAATCCTTCTTTTGTATCAGTATCATGATGTGAGTGAAGTGCAAAATTATTCTTTCCAGCATACATTCAACTTCATTACTTTATCCAATTACCGCAAATGATTAATTGCAGCAAAGTGTCTCTATCTACTCTTTGAATTTCTTCCAATCAATAGCATTACAACAATTAATTAACCCACACTGAGAGCGTCCCCAGGTGGCGGATAGGGGAGTTCCTCCACAGGCTTGTCCTGTGGGTGGTAGGAGAGAAATAAAATACCTCCCGGGGTCCAAACAGGAAGTCCAACATTCTCGGAGGCAATGGCACCCCTCTTCTAGGAATAGTGGTATATTTTGTGCAGTAGATCATGTTACTGCGTCTGGGGTAGCCGACGCTTCAAGAACTGATGTCCGGGCACTTGATGAGAAGTTTGCGACGGGGACACTCAATGGCCGATCTCGTTACCAAGACTTTCGGTGGACTTTAGACTTTTTGGTTTTTTACACTTCGCACTTATGCACAGACACGACAAAAACAACAATTAATGGTGAATGGGGTACGTAAAATATGTCATGGTCGCAATGTCCTCCATGCTCCCATTCACAATTAATACCTCAGGAGGATGTTTGGAGTGAGACCTTGGGTCTTCTCTAGCTTCCTATCTCTAAATTGAAAGACTTAGATGGTGCTGCCATCTATGAGAAAACTCATACATCCACCTATGTCGGGGGTGCTCCGTTCAAAAAACGGAAGACGCTCGATCTGACTTCATTATCCCAGTCCCAGATGGGTGATGATGGCTTCGCCAAGTGTCATAAGTAACAACACAATAATTACAGTTTTACATTTTTAGAATTTTACTCTCCCTTTCTTTTAAGGAATAAATTTCATCGCTTTTCATTAGTTATCGATGAAACATAATAATATGTGTCAGCAATCGTATCGTTACTTTTCACCTTTTATTCTGGGAGCATGATTCACAATCGCACACTGTCTGTATAATTCATAAACTTCTTGAATTATTATGTAGGTTTGGCATGAATTATTGAATACAAATAGATTTAGTAAACACTTATTTAAAATACTATTTGGCCTTCATGAAATATTAAAATGAATAAATTTAGATACCTTCAGAATCGAGATTATCATAAAATAATTTAAAACGTAAAATTAAACTTCATTTATTATTTTTATATTTTTTTGATATTCAAATTTGAACATAGTTGGTATATGCATTTTATTCCAATTTTTTTGTAAACACCATTAATAAATATTAACTTGCAATTGACCAGTAACAATAGTTATCAAAATTTATATATTTCGATATTAACTTTTAATATATCTAAAAAACTTTATTGAATAGTCTTCATAATCTGAGAATAATTCATGAAATTTTAGAAAAAGAACACATTTTGGAAGCTATTATTCAAGAAACAAAGGAATTATTTAAATTAATCAAAAGCAAACTATTCTATTTAATTCCATTTACAATTACAGTAGATTCTTAACAGTTATTTTTTGTTGTTTACGTTTTTAGCACAAAATTCCACCATTTATATATAGTAATATGTAATAATATTTATATTTTCAGTTCATCAATTCCTATTATTTTATATGTGCTTCACTGCTGTATTTACTGCATATTTTGCTGGAAATTAAGTGCTTTGAAGCTTGCTTTTTTAAAGCAAATTTTTCTCTTTTGTGATCGATTTTCATCGATATTTTGCAAAATTTAGTTTCATTTTCACTTCTCTGTAATATTATGTATTTGTATTAATCAATAATTTTTTTAAAAAAATTAGGAAAAAAAAACTTTTATGGAACTTATTTTTTTTTATACGGCTTCATATCTTTTGGCACAATCAGAAAACTGCTAGATCAAAGTTAATAAAATTTCTAGATAAATTAATATTAATATTTCCAAGTAAAGAGTTCCACACATTTCAGTTTATGACAAGACAGGAACAGCTTTATCCATAAACATACTAAGAATTCCAGTAGTTGATCTCCTGTTTTGTTTGCGAAAGTTCCGTATCTTTCACGACTGAAAGAGAACAAGTTCAAATATGCAAAGACATCGTGAACAAGACAAACTGCGAGCGCCCACCCTTATTTAAAAAGTTAATCTCCTCGTTGCGGGCGCATTAGTTCGTGAAAGCATAAAGCTTCTGTCTAACTAATTACAACGTCGTCAACTCTGTCGACACCAAAAGCTTATCTCGCAGACTTTCCACGCCAGATACGGTGGCGAGTTTAGAGAAGTATATTTGCTGCTTTCGTTAGACATAGAATTTCGTGTTACTTTATCGGGAAGTTAATTAATTGTGTATATGACGTCGGAAATCTATTGCAGGATTATGTCATACGTCATGTATGGATGTGCAGAATAAATAAACATTATTATAATTTATATTTTTGAAAAGAGTTATTAGTGAGTTTGAAAGAGGCACACACATTCCAAACAAATCATAACAATATTAGATTACAATGTATTAACATTGTAGCTTTTTATTTTTGTCAATGAATAATTTGGGAATATTTTATAAATTTATGTCGTTTAGAAACTAGAAATTTATTTAAAAAATGAATTTCATATAAATACAAATTTTTCACTCAAAAAACGTAAATTCTAGTTAATGTTTTGCACAGTGATATTAATTTTTATAAAATATTTTTCAGCATTTAAGCAATACTTGTTATAAATGTTTCAAAAATATTGAAAAATTGATTTATTGGTTACCAGTGTCAAATAAGATTTTAAAGATAGTAACAAGTATTCTTAACATTATTTTGGTACTTTTCTTTTTTATACAAATAAGTGAGTAACAAAAGTCACCTAATAATACTTAAGATTATTTGTAAGAACTAGTAATAGTTCTACAACTCATTATACATTTATGTAATAATATTGACAAAAGTTAAGTACCAAAAGTCATCTAATAAGATCATTTACATGAATTAGTAACAATTATATAATTCAGTTACATATTTATGTAATATTATTGAGCTTATTTAATTTTTACAATGAATATGAAATAATGTTTATTCTTTATTACATGTTTTTTTTATGTGCGTGTTTGATTTGATTTGTGAAGATAAATGTTTGAAATATAATTTTCACAATGTTATTAAATGTTTTCACTTTCTTCCATTTTTATTACATAAAAATGTACTATAAATAAACCCTAAGATACATAAAAATTTATTGTTTTAATTGCAAAATTTGGCAATTGTTTCAATATTGGAATAGATGCATGGAGTAAATAATTTAATAATATTCGAAAAATATTTTCTTGAATTAAAACATATCTTCATTTATGTTCCTCAGGAACACAATTTAGCAATTTTCCAATCAAAATATTATGTAACACGTAATTTATAAAAGAAATGGCATTTGTTCCTTAATTTTCATGTTGATTATTTATGTTTGGTAAATTAATCAAATAAATGCAAAACCAAAATGTAAATTTAGTTTCACTATTATACTTTACAAATCATCCAAAGCTTACATTACATAGTTATTAAAGTTTAAAAAGCATAATAATTATATCTATAACACTTCATTTTATAACTGAAAATGTATTCGAGCAAATCTAGAAGCTTTATGCTCTGCTATTAGGCATTCTCTGTCAAACAGCCAAACGACAAAGAGCTTTAAGTATTACTATTTGAATGTTTGTCGTTAGCTTCCATCCCTGAAGTGGTCTTTAGCCCTGTATGCATACATTTGCATTTTCTGGATGCCTGCAAACTTTAGAGATATTCAATAATTTCAATTGATCTGTGTTGATCATAGATGCTTAGGGAGCCTGCGTTTGTCGTTAGAAAGGGTTTCTCAAATTTTAATGGCATGTCCTGGAATAATGAATTCAGTATTTGGAATTGATCCTTGAAACTTGTACGGTAGTTTAGATTGTTACAACAATGAATATGAAGACAATTATCCTGGAAACATATTATAATTTCCATTGTAAACTACAAAAGCACCATTCAAAACGTATTTAATCAATCGGTTTTAGAATTTTTCATCTATAAAAAAAATTGAAAGATAAGAACTTTTTACATTTTACCTTATTATACGCATTATTCATTTATATGAATAATCTAAAGGAATTATTTTTATTTTGTTTGCTGCTTGTGTGCTAATAATAGCGTAGTTCCTTTTCAAGAAGATTTGATCAATGCAATATGAAGAATATTAAAATTAAAACTGGAATTATATATATGATTTTTTTTTCTTTTCACTTTTAAATAATTCTCTTGTCATATAAATAATTGTTTCTAGATAATGTGTTACAGAAATAAAGTTTTGATGCAAAATCAATATTCTATTTTCAGTTCGTCGAAAATATCTAAGTTTTATATTTAAATTTATAAATAATCATGGAAATATAGAATGAAAAAATTGTGAAATTTATAAAATAAGCAAAGTATGAAATTTTTCCAAAAAATTTTAATTTCCTTTAAATTATAAAAAATTAATAAAATTTCTCTTAATCTAAAGTATGGGTATATATTGATTATAGATTTTATTCATGAATTAAGAATATATTAAAACATGTATACTCCATAAGAATTTATTCTTATGGAGTATACATATATTATTCCATTTTGAAGTAAAATTAATTAACGATTTATTGAAGTTTTAACATTATTTATTTAATATAATTTTAAGCTCAAATTAACAAATATTATTTTTAAATGCTTATAATTAAATTATATCTTATTTTAAATAAATCATAATGACTTTTAAACTGATAATCCTCAAAATTTGGCATTATGTAGCTTTTATATCTTATTTATTAAATTATATTTTAAGACTAAGTATAAAATTATGTATTAGATCGACAGCTATACCATTGTAAAAATAGCTAAATACTAAGCATATTGAAAGCATAAATAAGTTTTTAAATTTGTTTTTTATGACTTCCAGTATTCTGCAAATTAAATAATAATATTTATTTTGTTAGAATAAAACAAATTCATGCAGATTTCTTGGATATATGTTTTATAAGTTTACTGAATTATTGTAATTTTTACATAAATTTTAAAGTCAATATACATAAAATTTTTATTATCTTAGACATCATGTGTACATTTATTAAATGCAATTTAGAATCCTGTCAAAAATTTCCCTAGAAGTGGTTTGTAAACTTTCTAGATAATAATGTATTTGAAAACTAATGTATGACAGTAAGTATTTTAATATTCTGATGAATGACTTTATAAAAATGTAGGATCAATTTTAAATTTTGTTCAAAAAGTAACAAATAACTTACATCCATTTTGACACTGAAAAATTAAAAGGAAGAAACAGAGTCTGAATTAGAAAAGCTGCAAATAATTGCATAGTTAGATAAACCAAGGAAATATTTTTATTTAAAATAACTAACTGATATTTTGTATCCGATATTATTAGAAAGGGAAAAATTTTATTAAAATGACAATGTAGTCACATTTTTACAAGTTTACTATCTGCATTTGGATGCGAATCTTGTAAAAACTGTGTTAGAAAAGATTCGAATGCAGGTAAAAATTGCATAGAAATAAGTTTGATTTATTTTTTAGACAAGCTCTTTTCTAAATTTGATTTATTTTCTAGACTAGCTTTTTTCAGGTTTTTTAAAAGAGGAATGACAGATTCTGTGTGTTTGCGTGCTGTGAATGCCTTGAGACAAAACTTACGAAAAGAGATTTTTTTTTCATCATTGCTAGTTATCTTATTTTACGATTAAGGAAACATCTTCAAGGTTGCCAAACGCGTATTGAAACACGTGTCAGATTGCTGAAAGATAGGACATCATCTTAAATGAAGAACGACCCTAAGACATGTGATATCTACAGTTAGAAAGAGCCTTAGTAAAAAAGTACCTATCACTGTTACAGTAATGCAATGATAATGGGCTCTTATTTGTGTCTAGTGTTAGGCCAAAGGTGAAATATCAAATTTCACTAAGTACTCTTTAGTCGTTTGACTGAAGCAAAGCTGTTTTCTATAAATATAGCTTTACTATGTGTCCAGTTGCTAACTTATAAAAGAATATTCAATGTTAAAAATGTACATCCAGAATAACCCACCTACTAAGACAGTGCATATTAATCATTGCATAAATTTTATTGAAGTATAATTCTATCTGTTCTTGTACTGAAAATTTTCTTACAGTTGTACCACATTGGAGTAAATTGTAGAAAGAGTTTAATAACTGAAACTCTTAAATTGCTAAATGATAGTGGCCACCGCAATATTTCTAAAATTGCAACAGGTGGTGAAACGTACATACCGTTTTTTGACGTTCTAACACGTCAAGAAAGCAAAGTATGGGTCTTTGAATATGATTATAAATGCATTTTTATCATCTATTCGAAGAAATGATTAGCTTGAGGCATTTAATCAGTGGAAAATTCGTCTACAAAAGTGCATTAATGCTGGAGGAGACTTCTTTGAACATACCTAAAATTTTGTAAGCATAGCTTTAAGAACCTAGTTGTATCTCAAAAATTTCAGAGTGACCCTCGTATAAATAAGTTTCTTATTAAACTATATTGTTAGCTATATATCTGTCAAATTTTAATTATAGATAGGTAATATTATTTCATAAAATATTTTGATATAACTGTATGAGATTAACTGAGTAATCAGAATTTATACACATTTATTTAATGATACATTTTCACATGTCTTTTTAGTATATACAGGGGTAGGAGTACTGAAATTTTTTTTTCAGGACAATATTTTCAAGAAATATCAGGACATTTTTCAGGACATATGTCAATAATTAAACAAAACCAATGTTACTTTTACATACTAATTTCTGTTTTAGGAATATAGCACATTTTAGAACGGAGTACACTATTTAATAAAATCTGAGTTTTTTAGTTTTTAAAACAAAAATATGAAATATGATACAGAAATTTAAACCTTTTATACTGAACATTTTCTAAAAATAAATAAGTTACATGATAAATGCTTTATATTACAGTAAATTTATATGTATAACTAATAATGTTCATTTTGAACTGGATGCATTACCTTTTAATTCTGATAAATTAATATTGCTCTTTTTCAACTAATCATTCACAGATGCAGTCTTTGCATTAGCAGCAGATAGCATCATTTGTCCAACTTTCACATCACTCATTATCATCACTAATAGCACATGCTATTTTTTTTTATTTGCATTATCCAAAAGTTTTTGAGTTGCACACTTATTATCAAGCAAATTTCTTTCTTTCTCAAGTTCATTAATTTTTCTAACAAGTGCGATTTTTTAAACTTTTTTTCACAAGTACCTTTTATGTCTTCCTTCTAGTTTTCTTTGGTTCTTTAATTGTGTTGCATTGTTTGATTTTTGCAAATATGCATATTTTGCCTGAGATTTCCAAATATAATGCACAATTTCTTTGGTATATGGAATGGAGGAAACAGAATTGCCATGCATTCCAATAACATGACAAATGAGTAAACTTTAAACCGTTAATTCCGATAAAGAAGCTCTCTCCTTTGTCACAACAGAATTTAGTCAAAAACCTTTCTGGTTGGGAATTAAGATTTAATAACGACAGACATGCTTTAATAACTCTCGAAAGCGTAAGATATATACGTATAACCACTGCATTCCAATATTTACAGATATTTTGGTCATTATCATAAACATTCATAAGCAAAAGTTGCATCTTCACACATTCAAAGAATCCACTCTTCATTCATCTTATCAAAGTCTGAAGAAATTTTATTCACATAAGAATATGTTGAATTAATCTGCTAAATGAGCTCCTAGACACTCTTCATTTTTTTCTATTATAAGGAGACAAAGACTGGAAATCTTAGAGTAAACAATTTGTTATGGGAAGTTTTTGAAGCAAAAGCTTAGAAGTTGCTATGTAGCAATTTCTGACACTTTGTAGAAATGTTGTTTTATCCATAAGCTTTTCGTGTATTGCTGTTGCACCATGACCTACTTCAATCTTGTTTTAAGTTTAACTAATTTTTTTTTTAATCAATATTAATTTATAGTAACTTTACACCATTTTTTTCACCGATTTCTTCTGGGTTTAAAAATTTAAACATAATACTGCGAACAAGTTCATTTAACCTACTGTACATCACATGTACTAAAGGTTCAATTTTTTGCATTAAAAGTAAATATGGTTCAAAAGTTTTACAAAAAATGAAACAAAAGGCTAGAGTCTTAAGGTCTTTCAAATGTTTCATAATCCAAAGATGTCAATCAGAAAGAGGATATTTAAACTCTTTAGGTACTTTAACAATAAAACATTCTTTTAGAACATCATATTGCTCATCGATGCTCTCACAAACTGACCTCAAAGTTAACCAACTTCTCTCAACATGATGAAGGAAACTAAGTCTAAGGTTTCTTCCAGCATTTTTAACTGTAAAGAATGATAATCTTCCCTTCCTGCAGGAGATAGTTTGAAAAATTGATGAATATCTACAGCAAATTCATCAATAATACAATCAATTTTATCAATACCCTTACGTAGTGCTCCATGGATTATGTGTAAGCAACATGTACCCAAATCAATTAGTAATGGTAAACTTTGCTCTCACTCAATTCACTATTTATTTGCTTTAAAACAGCTAAATTAGCTCTTGGTCCATCCATTGACATGAGATGTAAATATCCAACTGTTTCTTTATTTGTTTTGCAGTAGTTTCATTGACAAAGTATGAAGTGCCGATATAC
Organism: Latrodectus geometricus; assembly: GCA_026290005.1. Classification (NCBI taxonomy): domain Eukaryota; kingdom Metazoa; phylum Arthropoda; class Arachnida; order Araneae; family Theridiidae; genus Latrodectus; species Latrodectus geometricus. The sequence continues at coordinate 18,338 of JAPDSC010041184.1, forward strand.
CAAAACAAAAGGGTTTTGAAGTACGGAGCTAGCCCAAAATTAATCATATATGACTTTTTTTATCAAATAATTTGAGATTTTTTTCTGAGGAGGAATCATCAAAAATTTCTCTATAAAAGTTAGCTAAATCTTTCAAAGATGAAAAAGGATAATTATTTCTTATTGCCACCAAAAACTAAAATGGTTTCAGCTTCAATGATTTTCTCCGATGTCGTTTTGGGAAGCCATGATTCACTACTACAACCGATGTCGAGAATTCAGATGAAGTTGATGACTTGATAGCAAATAGTGAATGATTCTTGTAACAGCTCACAGCTTTTTTGTGTTTTAATCTCTCTGCATGAGCAAGCAATCTAGAACCCATATTTAAAACACTGAATTTGCTTTTGCATACAAAGCACTCTGCAGAATGAACATCATCAACACTTCAGCACCATGCCTTAATTAGGCATTTATTCCCATGTTGCAGTTTCAATCATTTATAGGAAAATTTTATTTTCCTTGGCATTTTTAAAAGAAAATTGTTTTCAAAAAATAAATTCTAAACTTGCTAATAAACGTTCTTCAAAACACTCATCAAAATCTGAACGATTTTGTTGAAATGGCGCGTTAAGCATTTCATGCATACGCATAAACGTAGGCAAATAATTCTCACAATTTCTCCATCATTATAAATAGTTGTATAAATAATAAAAATAGAATATTTTGATTGTAAAAACAGTATTTAATGGTTAACCCAAACCTAAATTTTTTTGATGTCAGACATTCGTGACCAATGGCCGAAAATGAGAAGGAGACGAATGTCCGAGAACCATATTTCATGTTTGAAAGAGAACAAAAAAAGGGGAAAAGAATTTCTCTTTCTTTTTGCATAGAAAGCAGTTGAAAGAAAAATTTACTACTGAAAAATATAAAATTATTAATTAAAATTAAACTTTTAAAGGAATATAATAAAAAAATAAGGAATTCCAGGATTTATTTCACAAAATAAGGACATTTCAGGACGTTTTTTAAAAAATCAGGAATTTAAGGAATATCAGGACAACTCCGAGCCCTGTATATAAGTAGCTACACATTATGATACCTACTTTACATTGGTATATTTTCCTATTTATGTGTATGTATATTTTAATTTTATTCTTTAAATCTAATTTGTATTATTTTGTATCTAAGTCAAATTTTTTACAGTACGTAGATATAAAATTGTAAATTTGCCAATATTTATCTTTCAGGAAAATCGACAGGCTTGGTAACGACGACTCGAGTTACGCATGCCACACCAGCAGCCATGTATGGACATTCTGCAAGTCGTTACTGGGAGACTGATGGGAAAATACCAGAGGGAGATCGAACTCATTGCAAAGACATTGCCAGACAACTTGTGGAAGATGATCCAGGGAAGAATATAAATGTCAGTAAATATTTCAATTCATTTCAGTTCCGTTTTGTTTGATTACACTTAATTTTAAATCGAACAAAAAGTCATGTTTGTAAAATGGGAATATCAGCTTTTATAATTCTGGGAAATGATACTTAATAAAAGTTTGTTGTTATATCTTGGCAACAGCGCATCCGAAAATATAAAATCAACTATTGCAGTACATAAGGAAATCAGTTGCATTTACATAGATCTGTACTTGTGCATTAAAATATGATTTGCTTGATGGAATGTATGAGATCAAATGTGGAAACGGATATTTTTTTTTTAAATTTGAATTTCCGTGAGCCAGAAACACATAATTTATTAACATACTTAAATAGTAAGGAAATTGATGACTTTTGTGAGCAACTTTGGTAAAGTTTAATTGGTGATATTTTTTATTTATCCCATTATCATTCCAATGCAGTTGATCATCAAAGGCATGTGTCAAATCAGAAAATGTAAATGGTTCATTTTACTTTTAATTATATCATAACGTTTGTTATATTTCTGTAACTCATGTTGGTCTAACTTTAAAATTGTTGCAAGACATTTTTTTTTAGTCAGTTGGTGATAAATTGCAGCCTCATATGATTTCAAAACATCCAAGTATAAGTAATTTTTTTAACAAAAACTCAAATAATACCATATGGTTCAAGGACTAGTTCTCACAGAGATATAATATTTTTGTAAACCATGCCATATATATCACTATATTTTACTTAAACTGGCTAGAGTTTGGAAATTCCAGTAATTCATCTTACTCGAAAATTGCCTAAACTAATTTATAACTTCTGTATCATAGGATCAGACTGTAACTTTAGAGATTAATTTAGTCTATGCCTAATCAAATGTTATATTTTATTGTTTTAAGGAAGATTGCTTACACAACTTATTAACTAAAAAAATCTTTTTATCTTTACTATAGGTTACTGTTTTTTCAAAATTTGTAATTATTCAAAATTTGTAATTATTCACATTTTGTCATATTCGTAGACGAGTTCTACCAACGTTATTTGTTCAATATTTGAGACATTAGAATAAAAATGTTAAGGATCTTAACAAGTTAACAAATATATAGTTAAGAGTATCAATAAATAGTTACATGCATACGTTTTCGAGGAAAATCATGAATCCTGTGAAAATGCTTTGTAATATTTTAGATTCTAACTTAAATTTTTGGTTTAGTGAAATTAGTTGCTGTTTGCAAAAAGCTGATCGCAGAAAGCTGATCTCAAGCAAATGATAAGTTTTTAGAGAATTATACATGGAATAATAGATCGACTCTCTTAGAATTATGACTACTTTTGCGCAATACTTGAGTAAAAAGCCACCTGCTCATTCATTATGCTTAATAATGTTTGATGCTTAGCCAATTTTATTTTTAATTGCTTTACTTCGAGCTAATTTACCTAGAAGATAGAGTAAAAGAGTATTTATAATGATTAAATTTGCACCTTTTAGTAAAAAATGAAGAGTATCAGATCTAGCTTTAAGAATTAGATATTTTCTCAATATATTGAGGACTTTGGTATCCATGCACATTCTTCTAGTAACAAACTATATATTTGAAAAAGAATATCAAAGCCTTTCACATGCACACATTGATTACGGATTAAGTTCTCGTTTCTTATATTAAAAAGATATTATTTCGCCAACTAATTTATTTATCTCGAGAAATTTTCTCCACTTTTATTTGGGCATCTTTTTATTGTCACCGGGAAAACCAATTGTATGGAATAATAATTCCAATCAAATCTTTTATTTTTTCCCTTAATCTGATAAGAAACAATTCGCAAACAATAATCCTGATTATTTTGGATGCTTAATTAATGAAAACTAAACAAATAAATAGGATTTTTCAAAAACATTTCTAAGCAATTGAAAAGATTTGTTAAAATTCCTTTTGCTAATTCATCTTCGATAATCAAAAACCATTAAATTAAAGAATCAATTAGAATCAAACTTTTTCATTAAATAATGCTTGACATTATAGCGGAAATAAATAATTGAGGATAATTACATGTTGTTATTTCCTTTATTCCCCTACACATCATCTGTATTCATAAAAAAAGCCATTTGGATGGTAGTCACAAAAAGATTTTATTGAAAAATCTTGTTTGGGTGAAAAGTAAAATAAAGGAAACCGTTTTACTCAATTTTGCTATAAAGATTCAACAAATGTTTGTTTATTTTCTAGACTATCATTTTGATTAATAAAGATTCTATCTGATTGATTTCTTCTAAATTCAACTCTAATTTCTCAGTCATATTCTCAGTTACATGTGCATCATTAATATTGGAATAAAATTTCTTAGAGATCTATAGTATTAACCAGAATATTAACAATAGTATTAACTCTAGAGACCTATAATATTAACTATAAAAAAACTGATATTAAATTTTTGATAGATCAACTATGAATCATATATAACATACACATAAACATTAATTTTTATTTATATCAAAACCAAAAAAATTTCTTTTGCAAGAAAAAATAGTAAACATTATGGTTTTTAGAAAATTATATGTTTGGTTTATTACTTGTTTTAACTTATAGGAATTTCATTTTTTTCCCCTTTTTAATAGCTCTCTCTATAAGTGTTTTCTAATAAAAAACAAATTATAAATAGTTTTCTTTTCTAAGAATGCCATAAGAATTCCAAACATCACAGTAAATTATAATAGTTTCAAATTTTTAAGAGATTAAAATCTATAATATTTTGTTATTTAAAAGATTTAAAAGATAGATCTATTATTTTGCAATTATAGATTGCAAAATAACAATAGATTTTGTTATTTTGCAATCTATAATTGCAAAATAACAAAATCTATAAAATTTTGTTATTTTGCAATTTGCATATGTTAAATATAGATACTTAAAGTAAATAAAAAATGCTTAACTTAGACAGGCTATTTAATTTAATACTTCTAAATTGTAGTCAAACTTCCTAACGACTGACAGTGTTAAAATCTTTTGTCTTAAAATAAATTAGTAATTGTTGATCATCACTCTATGTTTAATTTCAGAAAACTCTTAAACATTAGCTTTCACATTATTTTTAACGTTAATAAAAGGTGTTAACAGTAAAACTTTAATAAATGGCTGTCTTAAAAATCTAACAATTCGAGGACATGTATGGCACATTTTAGAATAAATGACATTCCCAAACACATTTTTCGATAAAAGAATCCAACTCAGAAGGCTTAGAAACAATTCAATACGAGAAAAAGAGAAAGCAAAAGCCACCCTACTATCGACTGCCAACTCTCATATTGATTAAATGTTAACAAACCTTGAGTTTCAAACAACCTTGCCTTAAACCACGACGTATTATGGAATACATATATCACTCAGCGTAACAAAAATATTCTTCTTCGATAAACCATTCGAAAGAGGAACGAGCAAGAATATAAACAATTCCTTATATAAAACACGATGTTCTTCCTATTGATTGTCAGGTCATCCTGGGAGGCGGAAGAGGAAACTTTCTTCCGGGGAAGAAGAACGCCAAAGTTCAAATGGAAATGGGAAGGAGGGAAGACAGGCGGAATCTCATTGAAGAGTGGACGAAAGATAAAAAGAATCGACAACTCTCCTACAAGTACGTCTCCAAGAAGGACGAATTCGACCGAGTCGACCCCAACAAGACCGACTATCTCTTAGGTCAGTGTTATAGAAAATTCTTCTTTTCTTTCTCCTTACTGCTTCAGTAATTAAGAAAATGATTTATGTGAAAATGGTGTAATGTTTTTAACATAAAAGGAATATATTTGATTCTGTTTCTGCAGATTTTAATAAAAAATGACAATTTTGATGTTCATGCTAGATAGTTTATTTTCCTATAAAATATTTTGTTTTTTCAAATTACATATTATTTTTTGCAAATTTTGCCAGAGTACTTCGCATGTTTCATGTAATCACGTTAATTATATATATATATATATAATAAAATTATGAAATTATATTTTAAAAGATATTTAATGTAATAAATATTAGCAATTTGTACGACAGAGAAACGAAAATTACAGGGATGTAACGTATTTTATCATAAATCTGATGAAATAATTATTGTCGGAGTTAAATAGTGTCTAAATAAAGCATTTAAAAAAAATGTTAAAATCGTCACTTTAAATGTATCCTTTTTGAAACATAATTTATATTTTTAAGTACAGTTCGCGTGGAGAATTCAAATAAAATATTTCCCGACAAGATAACTTAATTTTTTATAAATTTTTTCTCTCTCTAAGTCAAAACAAATTATTGCAATTAAATACTTATAATATAAAACAGTAAATATTTCAACAATTTTAAATCATTAAAAAATTAATATATAAAATATTTTTTAATACTTTAAAATTTTTGAAATATTTACTTTGTTTTTAGATTTCATGCTATAAATTTCCAATTAAATCGGCACACAATTATCTTCATTTGCAAATTTAAAATATTTTTTGTATTTTAATATTTATTTTTAATAAATTGTTAACTAATTCTTGACTGGGTTCTAAAAACTGTTGATTAGATTTTATATATCTGTGAGTCTATCTGTAGTAAATTTTATTTCGTTTCAAATACGGAAACAACCTAAACTTGCATAAATTATTATACATTCGCTTATTCCATGTTATCCACCGTACATGGAATACATTTAATACATTTTTTAAATTAAGGGGACGTCTGTGAGTTAAAGCGTCCTCTTACTAATGTGTTTCTCATTATATAAATAATAAGGGAAAATCGAACCCATTTCGGTTAGTTGGTTTCATGTTTTTGCTTATAAACTCTACTGTTTCTTTCTTCAGTGTTAATGCTCAGTGAGGTAATTCCTTCTTAGTAAGTTTCTGAGGACAATGTGTTTTATATTGTAGTCTCGTTAACAATGGTTATAATAGAAAATAAAAAAATGAAAGAAGATTTTTCATCAGGCAAGACACGCTTGGCGCATTAAAATGATTGGATAAACGAGAAATAGTGCACAAGGCCGTTAATATCTGTGGTTCCGGTCTTCATACTGTTGGAGTTTGGAAGAAAAATGATAAATATTGGTGTTCCTCACGAGTTTCCGCAATTGACTTGAAGAACAAAGACAAACAATAAAATTGCAAAAACTGGTAAGAGCTTGTACATTTAGTTAGTCCTGATTAAGGAAAAATGCCTGCCTATTTTAGGACTATCTTAAAAGAAAAAGCATTGTATTTCAAAACGAATTTAAAGAAGGTGGTGGAGGTTTTACATCTAAAGTGGCTGACTATGCAGATTTAGAAAGTGATATCGATCAATTCAATAATTGTAGTGAAAAGCTATTATGAAACTTCTTATAAATTGATCAATTTATATTTCTAATTTTTATTGAACTGTAATCTTAACAAGAGATCATTTATAAAATTGTGAGGAGGCGTGTCTTGATTACAAATACCAAGTAAGAACTACATCATTAGAACTAAAGCAGTATCACCAGCATGTAAACTTAGTAAAGAAAGAGTTATCATCCTACCCTGAAATAATACTGCATCAAACCACAAAATGGAACTGATAATGATTAGAAAAGGGAAAAAAACTAGAGCTTTTAGGAAAATTCCAAATAATACCCTACCAGTAAAATATTTTAAAAATTAGTTTTTCAAAGGATTTGTGACATCGACAGAGAGCTTATAAGAAGTAATAACCTACCCAGAAAATGGATTTTATTGCCCCAAATCTACCTTATAAACTTATGAATGAACTTAGAAATAAGAATATAAGATATATATTTCTCCCTCCAAGCGTGACTGTTTTTGTCAACCAAAGTGAGAACTGAGATTTTTTAAAACAATTAAGTAAATCTGTTGAGAATGCTACTGTCAAAGCTCAAACAAGACGAATTGTACTAAAATCTATCATAAATATTAGATTGTTTTCATACATCTTTTGAACAAGTATTTGTGTTTTCACATTTTAAATTATTGTATATTTCATTAGTAGCTTTAATTTTAAGATTTGTTATCTATATAAATGAATACATAGTTTTCCAACCTTTTTAAAAAATTAAAAAGTGTAAATGTGAGTAAATTTACATACGTAACGGCAAATCCAATTTTTAGTAAAATAGTTTAGCCGTATTTTAAATATTTAAATACATTCATTGTATAGATTTACCTCATATTTCTTAGGCAATTTTTTTTAGTTTCCCTTTCTACATCACAGTTGAATTTGTGAATTTAACAAAAATTGAATTATTTTGGAAAATGTCTTTTTAAAAAAATATGAATCATATTGAGCGAGATCTGCAATTTTTCATTAGAAGACGTTGTTTCTATAACGAGACGAACATTTTTTTTATTAATCTAACAGAAGATTTTTTATTAAAAATATCAAAAACAAAATGAGTTCACTATAAAATAAAGTACGATTTAATGATTTTTAAGTCTGTTCTTTGTCTGTTCTCTTGTAAAACTGTATAAAATTTAAATGAATTTTTCTCTAAAATTATAGATCTGTTATAGACTATTAAGAAAATATGGGAGATGTGCTAGTTTAATTAAAATTTTATAATTGCGTATCTGTTCAAGAATATTTATTCCTAATTTCAGAACAGTTCTTAAATGAGGGTTGTTTCTCTATACATACAATTTGAATTTCACAGGTTTGTGATTCATTTTTTTTAAAAAGGAATAAATCAATCGAAACTGTGGCATGAAAGCCCATCGGGGTCCAAGGCCTACAGTGTCCGTATCTATTTTCTCGACCGAGAGCTCTTGAGTGCGAGACATATGGTTAAACTGTCTAATTAATGTGAAACTCCCAGTGCTTTGTTCTAAAGCATGCTTGATGGAATGAAAGACTGGATCGACTTTGTCCAGTCCGCAATGTACAAATATTTAAATGAAAAAAATATTATTTTTAGTGGTTTATGATAAAATATTACGTGAATAAAAATAGTCTACCAAACAATGCAGCTAAAATAAAAAATTTGCAAGTAGAACAAGCACATTATAGCTGTCATATTTAAATGATATATCATTATAAATGCATTATATTGCTCAAGATGTTACCTTAATTCTTGCCCATATTATTCAAGTTTTATAAATTTTTAATATCACAAGCTCTCTCCATTAGTTCATTTTAAGTACATCTTTTGATTGCTTTTATATCAATAATCTAATTTAGGACTCTTCAATTTTGGACATATGGATTACGAAGTTGACAGAGATACAGGACCTGAAGGAGAACCTTCTCTGGCCGAAATGACAAAGAAAGCTATAGAAGTACTGAGAAAAAATAATAAAGGATATTTTCTCATGGTAGAAGGTATATATTTTATGTCGTTACAAAAATACTTATTCAATTTTTTGAAAACTTTATATTCGCCATTTAATTTTAAAGTTAGTTCAAATACAAAATAAATTTTTGAAACTATTTGTTTTGCCAATTATATTGTAGCTAGTAGACATTAATTTTTTTACTTCTTTAAAAATAATTAAATCATTTTATTCTTTTATACTTCGAGAAAACGTAAGAATTTCCTTTAGTTTAATATTTCCTTATTTTAGTGCCAAGTAAATATGTAGTATAGGAAAAGGAATAAATACTTCTATAAATTTGTCGCAGAATGCAAATCGATTTTACGTCATATTTAGTTATCACCTAACATACAGTAAAAAACGGAAATGTTCCTCATAGATAATAGGGGGAAAATATTTATCTTAAGATATGTAAAACAACATTCACTATAATTATAGCAATACGGTATATTTTATATTAGTTCAATTTTCATTTAAACATTTATTCTTTGCAAAAAAATATAATAAAAAAAATTATAAATTTTTTTTATTAAATTTATTTCTTATGTATTAACAGAGGATATATTAGAAATATCTGTAGGTTCTCAAAATTAAAACTTTTTTTAGTTGAGATTTTCTTGTGTATTTGAATATTCTGATGGCAGAAGTAATTGCCAAAATTTATAATTTATAGTAAAAATTTAATTAAATAATTATAGATTTAATCAGTAAAACAACAGTATTTAATACATTTATCATTTACCATTAATGTCCAACAAAGAAATGTCCTCACAGAACACTACAATTTAAATAGCAATATCCACTATATTTTACGTTGAAGAATAATTTAGATTATTTTCTTCTCAGGAATCAAACTTGCAGAAACGTGAGACAGAAATTCATGTTATTAATATTTTTCTTAAAAACTCACAGCTTTCTTTTTCAAAAGAGTTTGTTTCATTATAATGTTCTCGTATTGATAATCAACAAAGGTAATAAATTAAAATCAAATTTGTCTGAAATTCTTTAGATTAATTGTTGTTTTTAAAAAGAAAAGGCGTAATTTCGTTGTTTTAAAATTAAAAAAGCATGTAATATTCAACATTATTTAAGAATTAATTATGATGTTTCTCAATATAAGCATCATTCTTATTAAATCAGATCCTCTATAAACGTTAACAAAAGTTAAAAATATAGTTTTATAAAGGCATTAACTATAAGATTATTTAATACTCAACAACGTCTTTAATATCCTTTTACAACTACGCAGATATTATTTAAAATGTAAAAGTATTTAAAGAATGTTGTAAAATTGCTTACTTTTTAAAGAGAATTATAATTAAATTGTTTGTTAAAAATAAAAATTTTCAATGCATAATTTGTAACTTTTAAAATATTAATATATTACTAAATAAGATAGAGGATTAATAGATAAGATTATGCATATTTATTAGTATTACCTAATAGGAATAAAACACTATGCATACTATATTATATGTATATATATTATTCAACTGACATTAAAATCATTCATTGAAATTTCAATGCAAAAGTATTCATTACTTCCATCGCTAAAGTAGTATTATTATTAAGCCTAGAACTAATGACTTTAAAAATATTTTCATTACTATCTAGGTGGCCGCATAGACCATTCTCATCATTTCAATAACGCGCACCGCGCTTTAGCAGATACATTGGCCTTGGAGGATGCAGTCGTCACTGCACTTCAAATGACCAGAACAGATGAAACATTGATTGTTGTCACGTCAGACCACTCGCATGTATTTGCCTTTGGAGGAACCCCTAAGCGAGGGAATCCTATATTAGGTATTTTTTTGACATATAAATTTTATTATATCAAAATTAAAGCAAAATTTACACAATTAACTCAAGGTGTTTGTACTCTGGTTGCCCCAAATTATAACCATCAAATTGAAGTTATTTTTTTCTTGTATGATTGTTATATAAATTCATGATCAATTTTGCGTCAAGATCTAAATGTCAGTTTTTTCAGTATCGGTCCAAATGTCATTTTCAAAGTATTTGGATCTTAAATGACAGTCACACTTCAATTCAACACCTTTCTAATTGGAGTATTGTTTGAGATCAGACCGGCCTGAATATTTTACATCTACTTCTCAGGCGTTCTTCCAGTCATGCCATACATTTTCAGTGGATTCCTTCACAGATTACTGTTGAGGGGAATGAAAATGCCTTGGTCGGATCAGCTACTGAGGAAGATGTCAGTCATTGCGGATTGTTCACTTTTGTAGAGATTTCTGCATTTTAAACAAGCCTTCGAAAACCTTCCTTAGCACTCTTGGTATTTTGCAAAAAACCTTTGGAATCTTTCTTGCTTAAACCGAGATCCAATCAAACTTCTTTCTCGCGGTTACGGAGTAGCCATACGAGTCCTCCCTTTTCGGCAGGCTAAAATAATATACCCTGAGTGCCACAGCTGACATGTCATCCCCTGTCCTTAGGGATCCTCAACTTTTTTTGACATATCTGATTCATTGAGATTATCTAGCTCTGCTAGACGCTTTTGGGGTTAGAAACAACAACAAGAAAATCAATTGTATGCGTATGATTGATGAAAAGGCGATTTTTAGCTAAATTAAGCTGTTATTTACAATTATCATTTATAGAAAATGGGATATTCACGTAATGTAAAATTTTAATGAGACAATCATCATTCTTTGTACTCAGATTTTTCATGGAATTAGTTTTGAAAAACTGAATCTTGAACATCTGTTTGATATTACAATAAATTATTTATAAGAAATGATATTAATCTTTGCTGTCACATTAAGTGTGATCTGCTTATATAATAATAGTAAATTATTATTATGTATTATATTATACATTATTATTACTATCCATTTTATTTAGTTAAACTCTTTGGATATTAATTGATAGAATTATTTAGAAAATGTAATCAATCATGGTTCAAGTTATTTTGATGAACTTTTAATGGAAATTGTGAGAGGAAATTGAGCTATTTCAAGAATTTATTTTTATAGGCAGTAAGAATAGTTTCCATTCCTGAGTCCAAAATCTAACGATTAATGTCAAGCCTATTTGAAATATTGTGAAGTTAATGATATTTAATAGCCATTGTGACATGGACTTACATGGTTTAATTATAAATAGCACTCTTGGAATACTCCAAAGTTTGACCCCAGACACTGCTCTACAGTGTGTAATAGATATTCAGCATTTGCATTAAACATGCACGTCTGACGTAATGGTTCATGGAAGTTTTCCGGGTTCCATCCTTTGCTATTCATGAATAAATCTACTCTCGATGAAAATTCATTCCAGAAGGCAATTTACGTTATGTCAAATTGCATTGTTACCGATATTTATATAAGTACTTTTGAATCCATTTAAATGCAGGATAATATTTTTCTTTTTGTAGTTATAATTTCAGACATCTATTCATTACTATATTATACTTCTTCCATAAGGTATCAGATTACAAATAATATTTAATTGCATATTTAGTAAATATTTGTGTGAAATATTGAAAATGCATTCTAAAAAATAGGATTAGATAACAAGGAATCTGATGTTGATAGTATGCCTTATACAACGCTACTTTACGCAAATGGCCCTGGTTACAGTAGAAATTTTGAGAATGGACGGGAAAACTTAACAGGAACAGATACAGGTATTACTTTATTGTTCTGTCTTATTAAATTTACAAGAATGATTTTGAATTTGAAATCAATAACTGTTGCGTGGTTTACTCAAAAAAATAATAATAATGTAAATTTTAATTTTTTTTCAATGATATATCAGGAAAAAAAGTTAAAAAATAATCGGGTTGTAAATGCTAAAAAATAATCGGGTATGAAAAGAAAAACATTGTAATATTTTATCATTATTTAAAAATTGTAGGTACAAAATTTAATTACATTGATTGTTATAAAAAGTTTATTTTTTATGTTAATAACCATATAAACATAATATTTAATATTGAAATAATTTTAATTGGAATTTTAGCTATGGATTAATTGCCGAAGTATTTTTGCATATTATTATATGAGAGTAGTTATATTTATTACGTTTAAGGTCTTAAAGGCATATATTAAATTGCACAAAATTACCAAGCAATATAATTTTTTAACATACGTTTACAATAACTGAATTAATTTTCTTATGAACATGATTAAATTCTATATCTTTATGAATAAAAACCATAATAAATAATTAATTTATTTAGATTAATTATTAAAATTTTTAATTTAATTAGAATTATTAAGAGTATTTGAAATTTCTAAAAATTGCCTAATATATGTATTCAAAATAAATATTAGGAATAAAATGTTTGGATTTATAACAAAATATTGGTTATTCTATTCTTTAAATAACCTAAATTTAAATTTGAATTATTGAAAAATTATATTGATGAATCTATGAAATAGAACTTTCTGTTATATAACTATTGATCTGTTTACATTCCAAAATTATTTGCTAATAACAGAGTATTAACTAAACCAATCTATTTCGCAAATTGTAATTAATAATATATTTTCATTTACCGAATATAAATAATCACACAAATATTATAAACAAATTTTAATATTAAGAGGAGCATTGATTTTCATAAAAATATTAGGATGAATCGAGTGTTTACTGTAAGCCTCACCAACAAAGGTATAAACATTTCATCATGAAAGATAATTTTGATAAAATCGATTTGGAATAATTTAGCAGTTGACATTAAATTCAATAGCGGTAAAATGTTACATACATGTAAATATAATATAACACGAGATAAAATCTCGACCAATGAAAATATCTTCATTAAACAATTCTGTACTAATTTAAAAATTCGAATAAATATTACAATTTCTAATAGGTATATACCTGTGACGCGTACCTTATTTTAGACATGCATTATTTTTCTTTAACTATCAGCAAATTTTTTCTTGAAGATCTATGTGTTACTATAGATTTATTTTTATTTTTTATTATATTAAAATGAGCATTATTATCATTAAATACATTATAATTTAAAAAAAAAATCTTTTGATTTTATTATTGATTTGTATCTGAATTTACCAAATAACTTAGATTTTTGAGAAATCATTTAGCTGTAATTGCTGAATTATTGGAAACATTTTCTTTGGAAATCCAAAATTTATATTTATTAACACTTTTGTCATATCAAGAATACCCTAAACGTTTACGACATTATTTGAAATTGCGAAACAATGGCATATTATAATAATTTTATTTTATCTATATAATTATTGCCAGTCAGTCCTAAATACAAATTTATTAGTGACATCACAGCTATTTAAGCCGATTGAATTTCAAGAAATTTCTTTATAATTAGAAACTTTTATAATATTCTTATAATTAATTAATAAATTTCCTTATAATTAGAACCTTATAAATAGAAAATTTCTTTTTCTAATTATAGGAAAACTTTACATGATTAGTAAAATAATTTTCTAATAATAGATTAAGTCTAATTCTATTAAAAATTTGGCACGAAATTAGCTGCAGTGGCGCTATAACGCAACTGACCTTTTGTCTTATAAAGAATATCCTAAACTTTAATGAAATTATTAATTAGAAAACTGCAAAACAAGGACAAATTATTATTATTTTATTTTTTATATTGTTATTGACAGTCAATTCTAAATATATATTAGTGATACCAATTAATCATCTTTTATATTTTCATGAGCATTACATATATTTCCAATCTTTCATTATTATTAAAATTTATATTTTTGCATATTTCTTAGAAGAAAAGAACTATGTACAACAGAGTGCTGTTCCGCGTCGATGGGATACTCATGGAGGTGAGGATGTTCCTGTGTACGCTCATGGTCCCATGGCTCATCTGTTTAGAGGGGTACAAGAACAGACATACGTGCCGCATGCCATGGCATATGCGGCTTGCATTGGACCTTACCGAAATGATTGCGAACGGCGGAGAAAACACGCTTTTCATCGTCACGTGATTGACTGTCCTTCAGCACATATTGAATCTTCAAATGGTGCGAGCAGCTTGTATGGCATGTTCATCTGGCTGTTTGCTATCTGCTTGTTAACAAGGTGATGAGGTCTTCCTTTCGGGCTTTCCATTCACTTTCTGTGGAGCTTTACGTCTGATGAAACATTTCATCTATGGCTGAAAGATGCCAATTGAACGATTCGTTTGTTTAATTCTGTGATCTCTAAGTTAAAGTTGCAGTGCATATCAGACACTGTATGAGCTCTCTTTGTGAGAGCGGATAGTGGAGACACCTATCATTTCATATCGCATCAATATAGTATTAATTTATGGATGGATTTTTATGTAAAACACTATTTGCAATTAAATAGTACAAATATAAATGTGTGAATCACAATATATTGGAAGAACCATAGAAGACAAATGACACTTTTGTGATTCAAATGTGTTCAAATTCATCAATGAAATACTAAGTAGTTTCTCGTTTCTCAGTGATTTAATTTTATATTTATGACTTTAAAAATATATGGTATATAAAAATATAAAACATTTAGTAAAATATACATTTAATAATGATATTTTTTTTTTTGCAAAACTATATAAATACAATATTTTCTCAGCAGTTAGTCAAAAACATTTATTTGGTGTTTATTAGTAAAGTATTGGGTTGTTCGGACAGTCATTTCGTTTTTTCAACCTATATAATTTTTTTGCAAGATAAAACCGAATTTTTTATGAGTATGAAATCATGTTACGGCAACAAGGATGGTAAAAGGTATTGCACTAGAATTGACAATATACAATTCAAGAAAATATTTATTCACTATACTTGTTTCATTTTCATATAAATTGAAATAGCTTTCCGAACAACCCAATATTACAGGTTTAAGAAAAAAATATATGAAAATACTTCTAAGTTCAAAAGAAAATATTTAAAAAAACATATTCTGATGCTTTTCAGATGTAGTATTACGTATAAAACATAAATTTATTTTCGTTCATTTGGAAACGTTCCGTTATTTTCAAATTTACTAACCTTCTGAAATTTAATTTTTTACTTATTCTACAGACACATTAAGTAAAACTGTAAAAAAAAAGTTATAAGAGATTATTAAAATATTGGTTTACCAAATTCTTATTGCATATCTAAATTTAAAGATATGATAGGTTTATCCCTACTTATAAAAATATAGATTACGACATTTTGAAATGCAGGTATATTGACAATATGCAAAGTGGTACGCAAAAATTACATTAACTCAAGTGATTTTGTATTGGTCTGCTCTCAAATCTTCAAATGTATATTTATTGACAATATGCAAAGTGATACGCAAAAATTGCATTAGTTTAAGTGATTTCATATTTGTTCGCTCTCAAATATCTGAATCTAAAAAGGTAATAGAACTTCTCTAAGCTTTAAAATTACAAAACAGTATCCCATTCTTAACAATAATTCCAAGATAGAAAGTCCGCAAATAAATTGCTCAGAATATATTTGTATTGTTTATTTAAAAATTGAATTTTAAAATTATTCGAACATTTTTTTTCGTTCATGGACCGAACAAGCTTGATAGAAATTGCATTGGTAGGCTGTTTTATATGAATTAAGTACATGCTGAACTGAATTTTAGATTAGGTAAGTTCATGAGGAAAATTCTTTTAAAGTATTATGTATTGAAACACTTAAAACTCGTTGAAACATAAGCTTTTTTTTTTTTTTTGTAAAATAATATTTTTTATTTGAAATCTCTAGTGTAGAAAGTAATTTCTTAAATATTAATCCTTTTTTTTTCTTAAAATAAAAAAATTCCATCGATCGTGTACATCCTACCGTGTTACGATAATCCATGTACTATGTAAAATTTAATAGGCAATTTTTTTGGTGGGTCACGAAACATTTTATTGCAATCATTAATTGTAATTCCATCATTGCTCTGCACATTTTTATGAACAAATTTTTTTCAGGAAAATTTACTTCTTGAGTTTTACGGTTTCCAATTATTTTTAATTGCAAAAATGAAGTTTTCCTCTCTTTATCATGGGTAATAAAATAAATCTGCATCTCAGTCTGTTATTACTTAACGTTCTTTAACTTGAAGAAGTAAATTGGACGGGAAAGGCTTTCGGTAAACTTTCGGTGCTAAAATCACAGGCATAGCTATAAAATTAATTGCTGCTGTCAGAAACTCAGTATGGGAAAAAGATAAATTTTAAAGCTCATCCTATGAAAGTAGGCAAGACTACTCTATAATTCAATACTTTCTTATGACTTTTTTTCAGATAATTCCATTAATTTTTTCCAAGACATTTTTTGATTAACGATAAAAAGAGCAAATTTCTTATTCTTTGTCCAATATGACTCTATAAGTCAAAAAAAATTCATCAGCATGTAATGCACTTAATTTCAGTTTTAATTATTTATCTAAATATACATTCTATAGTTTTTAATGCGCCTAAATTGCATAAACTCATTAACGAAATATAAATTATTATTAAGTGATTCCGACAAAAGTTTTTTTAGATGTGACTCAAAATTAAATTAATCAGATTAAAAATACATTACAAAAAAATTTTAATTAGTAATAGTTTACTGATTCATTAACTATAACAGAAAAAATCAAATTGTGAATTATATAAAATTCTATTATGAGCAAAAAAAAAAAAAAAATGGTTGTCAAAATACTCAATAAAACAAAATATTCTTGTTAGCATAATACAATCTACGCTAGTTTTGAAATTTATTACGTCAGAAAAACATTTTATAAAAGATTCAGAAAACAATTGGAATATTTATCCGTATATTGTAAAATGCAATATTTTTAAACATTTGGTTTACATCCGTAATTGATAAAAAATCTGTTGTTGATATTGGTACTATTTGTAATAATAATGCTTATCATTTTCTGCAAAATTAAGGTTATAAAAATATTTAATTAAATATTTTTGAATTAAAAATATAAAACTCCGTTAACTAGCCTTTGTTTTAAGTTCAAGTAGGAGAAAAATTATATTTTTCCAATAATTTTAATTATTTAATCAAAAAGTATGCACTCATTTAAGACACTAATTAAGTTCTTCAAATTTCATTTCAATTCTAAAATATTAATTGAATTTGAGAAAAATGTATAAATCAAATTAATAACAGTTTGAAGATCAATGCTTATTAGTTCAAATTTATTTATGTAATATAAATTGTAAGAAATAAAGTTGTATATTTTTATTAAAATTGGTTTATAAATAAAATTAAAATATATTTAGTAAAAGTATTTATTTCAATAAAACAGACTCATTAAACTGGTAGATAAAAACAAAAAAGGAATTCAAATCATTTCTTGCATTTAATTATTGAGCTAAATCCTCATGAAGTTAAATTATAATTAAAGAATTTTAAATGTTTGTAATTTGTTAGATGTAAAAGTAATTTAACTGCGCAATGTTGTGCATTCTATTCCAATGTATCCATTAAAAGTTGCTAAAAATAGATTTATGCAAAATGTGCTATTGCTGAAATTCACATTTTTTTTAATCAGTTACGCTGACTTTTCAATAAAAATAAACTGTGAATTCTTATTCTTGTAAAAACAATGTAATTGTGTGCATTAATTGTCAATTTTTCAGTGCATTGTCAGTTTAATTAAAATTATTTGTAACTAATTGTTCAGAAAATATTGTTTCAATAATTCGAATAACTTTAATAATAGTGTAAAAAATTTTGTTTAATTTTTTATTAAACTATTTTCAAATCATGCAATGTGAATAAATTAATATTATATGTGTTTTATTCTGTATGCTATTATTAACCTCACTATAGCTTACAAATAATAATTTTTAAATCCCATATGCAGTTCTGTATGAATTTTAGAAATATTGTCGCAGAAACTATAAAAAATATACATATTTATTCAATTAATTTATGTGATATAAATTTTATCTATTCTAAGATATTAAGTTTCCTTTCCTGAATTATATGATTTTCAATCAAAATTATTAAATTATTCTATTAAATTATAATTATTATTATTATTATATTAAATATCTCTCTTACTACCTGATTATTTATAATACCATGCGCTTTATCATTTACATGTTGAATCATTTCTCCTATTTTTAAAATACATTGATTTAATATTTTGTTGTTCCTTGCTAGTTAGATTTTAATAATGAACATTTTTATTTAATTTTTTTGGAGAATATACTTTTTCGGTTTTTAATTAGAGACCTTGTGTTTGCTTTCCCATTCATATTATGCTAAATATTTTACAGAGTTATACAGATATATTCTAATAAATCACATATTAGTTAAACGTAAGTTAAAAATTATATTTCATATTTCAATATATACTTAAAAATTCAATAAACATTTGCTACTTAAAAACTCAATAAACATCTATGCATATGAAAATTGCAGAGATGTTTATTGTAGACTCATGATTCTTAAACATGTCTGCAATTGAAAATTGCAATGTTACTTAAATGTTGTTTTCCTTCTAGATTACATCTATATTTCAGTCTTTCAAGAAAATATATATATATATATATATATATATATATATATATGAAAGGTATTGAATCATTGAAATATATGTAAATACATCACAAAGAATTGTAATATATGTGCATATACAAATTATTTACAGAACTAAAATGATCTGATATAGATGTCTAATCTTTTTTAAAATGTTTAATCAATTCTGAGCTTCCAGTGTTGTAATAGATGTATTGATACAGCGTTCTGTGATCGAAATATATCTTTAATGAATATTATGTACATTAAAGTACATGAATATTATGTACATACAATTATCAAGTCATTTGTAGTATGTTCATATTTACAAAGAAAACATTTTCCAGTTATGTACCTATTTCATAAATTGTGTTAAATAACACAATACTGATACTCTGATCTGTTATTTTTTTCTAACGTTTCAAAGAATTGTATAACTCGTCGAGAAGTTGGAAAAGAATGTTGTTTTTGAGATTTCAAAAAATTTCAGGGTTACATTCAATAAAATCTTTATGTATTTTGTGTTATCTCACAATGTGTTCATTATTACAAATAATAATTGTTAATTAAGATAAAAAACATTGATGTATTCCTTTCTCTCAACAATTTTATCAAAATTACATAATTTATATAATGAATTAAATGAAAATCTGAGTTATTTTGAAGTCGTATATGTATGATATTTTAAATAATGTAATGTTTTTTTGAGTTTTTTCATCTGTTGTTTATGAGAACTGTTGTTCATCAAGTTCATATGAATGTATTATTAGATGTATTCCTGTTCTAATGCAATATGCAGAAGTAAAGCATTGTAATTTCAAACAATCTGTTTTTTATTTTAAATTCATCATTACATATTCGAAATTGTAATTGATTTGATTTAATGAAAAAATATTTAAGAGTTTTAAATGCAAATTTTAGAACTTATAGAATAAATAAATATTTTCAGCATATTAATCACGTTTGAATTTTAGTTATTCCATGTCTAAAACTTGCCTTATGAATAAATATTTAAAAATACTTTTGAAAACAATTTTAAATATTTTAAGATTTTTTTTTTAAATTTAACACTCTTCTTATTATTTTCCCGTTGAAATATGAATATCTTATTTGGTTGATTATCGATATCTCGTATATAAATTTACTTAAACATTTCACTCTTATTTTTCCTAAGCCCGTCAAATTCTGCAGAGGTAAGGAATGCATTGCTGTAGAAGTTATTTTCCAAAAATATTGAAAGAACTCGCAGCAAATAGTTTTCCTTTAATGAGTATTGCAAAAATTTTATCAAATCAGAAATTGTTAAAAATGGATAACGTTAAAATTTGTAAAATTACGTATAGTAAAATATTATTAACATTTACAAAACTGCAAAATGAAATCTGATTACAATGGAATATTTAGAAGTCATTGTGAATTTCTACCACGAAAACTAATAATAAATATCATTATTTTGAGCATTTAAAACTTAAATTGCAGAGATTTTAGATTATTTTTAACTCTTAGAAATGGTATCTCTTCGTATATATATATATATTATTTCTGTGTCTTTCTAATAACATCAAGTGCTTATCGGGAGTTTTAAAGACAATAAAAGCATCACCTCAAGAAATCTGATAAAGATATTCCAATCCTATGTATAATTTTGGTTATTCAAGTGTATTTGTCATGAAATATTTGGTACTTACGTATTATAACGATTATATTGGCAATATTTGGCGATAGAAATTTTCATTGGCGAGACTAACAAGACTTACCCAATGTTCTTTACTTTAGTTTCTTGTATAACCTTTGTTAGCGTTTAGGGTTTTTTAGGTAGACGTTATATTATTTTTCCGGTCCCCTGTTTTAGCAATATATCTAGGTAATCGTCATAATACGTCAGTACCAAATATTTACAATTTTTTCTAAAATAGAATTCATTTAAAATTAAGTATTTGTCAAATAATAATAATGTCAAATAAATGAGAACTAACTGAATTAATTATTTAAGAGAGTTGAAATTTAGAAACAAAATATTACTATAATTAAGGAACATTATAGTTCAGTGGTAAATCAAAATAAAGGGTACTTAAACTATTTCAGTTTATTATATTAATTTTTTTTTGTTTTTACTTTTAGCTGACATTTTAAATTTATTTCATAACTAATGTGAAATAAATTTAGCGGAGCTTTCCAAATTTTTTTTATGTGCTTTAAACTTTTTCTATATTATTATATATTATATATTCAAACACAAGATAAATATATTTATTATGAAAACTGGACAAAAATAAAAAAATATAATATTTTCCAATTAATTTTAAAAAGTATTATAATCAAATTTCATTAAAACTTTTTTAAGGAAATTGAGCCATGTAAAATTAAACTATTCATTAAATGTGACAATCTGAAAAAATTGCCTTAATTTCAAAATACGAAAATGTTAAAATCAATACGTTTATTTTACATTAAAATATTTTATTAATTTAATCAGTAACGGCCAAAAATATTTTTTTCTAAAAGTAAGCCCTGGAAAAACATTTCAAATGTATAGCAGGTATAATGAAAAATGTATTGAGCCACAAGATGTAATAATCTTATAAATTTTAGGTATAAATCATTTCGTAACTGGTAAAGATAGGAAATTTATGTTAAATGATTATTAGGCTCATTAATTAACATTCTTAATAATAAAAGTAAAAAAAAATTGTTAAAAGATAACAAATAAGAATTTATTCACTAATTTTGATAACACTAATTTATCCAAAAGTTTTGAGTTTATTCTTTATTGCTTATGCCAAGTTTAGATACATTAAATCAGTAGGAAGTATTTGTGGAAAACTATTTAATATTGATTTTTTTTTTTTACAAGACTAACAGATGACTCAGAGAAATTTTCAGGACTAACATAAGGACTTTTCAGAATTTCGAACAATTCTGAATTATTGAAGCATTTTTGATTTGTTATTTTTGGTACTACCAAAAAATACCCAAAGAGGAATTTAGTTATATCAAATATTAATATGAAAATTAAATTGTTGATATCTCCAACTATAAGAGAATGTTTTCCGAATTTTCAGAAATTGATCTTTGTGACTATAAAAAATAAAAAAAAAAAAATCAATAATTGAAAATAATTTAATATCTGAAAAGATTATATTTTATCCTGACAGTTCCATCTATTCACTTCGTGGTGTATTCCATATCTTAAATCGTTTTACTACTGGTTCACAATAAATTTATAAATTAAGCTTGACTTACCACAAATTTATTTAGTTTACATTTAAAATAGGAAAAGTATATCTATATTTCATCGTTAACACTTAATTATGGACTGAAACGAACGATATTATATCAATATAATGAAATTATAATCAGAATGTACTCTCATATTTTCATGTATTAGATACCAAAATAAACAAAATCGCAAAGGAAAATATCCTTTCTGACTTAAATTGAAATTTAAAGGTGAAAAGAGAAAGATCTCATGTTTATTACATAAAATGTGTTGTTAATGAAATTTGGCAACGCCAAGCCCGCCCGTCACAGAGACTAGGCGAATAAAATCAGAGAGGTAGCGTCTTCCGTTTTTTTAATAGAGCACCCTCATACGAAGGTGGAAAATGCGACATTTTGGCTCATAGATAGCAGCACCATCTGAATCTTTCAATTTAGAGATTGAAACCTGTGAAGACCCAAGCCTGGCTCGAACCACCCCAAGAGGTATTAATTTGTAATGGGAACATGGAGGACAATGCGACCCGACGGATTTAACGTGCCCCAGTCGCCATTAGTGAACACGACGGATTTTTGGCTAAGCCGGGATTCGAACTCACCACCGTTTGGTTACGAGAAGATGTCCTAACCAAGCAGGTCACCACGGTCTACATAAAAGCTGTACAAATAGCAATTAAATATAACCTAAAAGGTGTACAAATGGCAAAACAATTTAATAAAATATATATCAAAATACTTTCAGACTCTTTTTATTGGCTTCCTACAGCATTTCCAATCTATGATCTATTAGAAAAGGGGAAACACATTCGTTGAAGAAAACAAGGCAACATATTTTCAAAAAATAAAAAAAGACAAATTATAAGATTATTTTTAAAAAATTATTCACAATGCTTGAGTGTTGAAATAAGGAAGGATGTGAGTTGTCAAATAATTTTTTCTAATCTCATTTATGATCTGTTGATGAAAATTTTAAAAAGAGAAAAATAACCCCAGTCTTCTCTTTGGAAAAGGGAAGATTTCCGGGCGTTATGTCGTATCACTTAAAATAATTTTCTTTCAACATAAGCAACTTCACAAGGTATTCAAATCAGTATTAAATAGGTTTTAAACTAAATATGAATGCAATTATAACCTCAAAAAGAAACTTTATTTTAAAATATTCAGATTTTAAAACCTGTAACAAGTTTTACTCTATTCCAGGGAATTATTACCGATTCAATCCCATAAAATATTTCCACAAAGAAGGAATTATATTTATAAAGATTAAAATGTACATAAAAAACAGATAATGCTATAAAATGGAATTAACTGCATTGAGTTTTGAGAAACGCAAATACTTCTCACCCTGCAAGATATACTGTGATCATTTTCAAGGATTCCAGTGTATTTTGCAGTATCAGATTTAGTAGGAGGTGAAATATGTATAAATATAATTAGTCAAGGACGTCTTTTTTTGCTATTGACTAATAAACTTTAATGGTTATTTTTTGTCTTCAGCTCTTAAAAATAAATATGGAAAATATTATCATTTTAATAAAACTATAATTCATTTTATAAGGGGACTAGCTAAACATTTAAGAATTAAATGGTTAAAAGGTTCAGAGAGAAAATATTTTTATTTTTAACTTAACCCACTGCACAGATTAACGTTACAACAATTATTATTACATACGAAAAGGTGGAGCATTAACTGATATAGTTAATGTCCCTCATTGAAGAGTTCAACTGCAAAACAGTAGAGGGCGCTCTTTAGATGTTAGGATAAGGATGCTACATTTTCAATTCTTATGCATACTTTGAAAAAAATTAGTAGAAAGTACATAACGTAATTATTAGCCATAAGTTTTAACTTGAGTTACACTATATAAGATATAACGTAACTCAAATCATGGGTTAATCTTATGGGAAACAAACGGGCAAAATTTCTTTGCAAAATTATTACTTGCAAAGTAATTTCGCAAGTTAAAAAATTAAGTTTATCTTAATTTTTTTACTAACAAAATCTTTAATAAGTTTATCTTATATTTCTCTACACTTTTTAATTATAAACTGTATGTTTTTTAAGAGAATTCACTTATCTTAAGTTACATTTAATGTAATTCACTTATCTTAAGAGAGAGCTACTTTGTTTATCCTCCATTTTCATTTATCATTCGTCAAGAAACATAAAACAAATTAGATTTATTTATGTATTTCAACTCAGATTTGTAAACAATATAATAAAATAATTAAATAGTTCTACCGTATTTTCAATATGTGAATACATTGATTAAATTTCAATGAAATACGTCGGTAATGTTATAATAAGTGCTTAATAGATAGAAGCATTCACATGGGTAATTTAAAAATAATAAAATTATCTAAATGTATAATGCATGATATTAAGCATATTACATTCCAATAACAACATTAATTTTTCAGTGAAATATTACTGCACCTAAAATGTCATTTTGATAGTTAGTAACAATATTAGGTTGGAGAAAAAGAAATCCATTATTTTTATGTGAACATTATGTAACTTCTTTTGGATTCGCTTTGTAAAAGGTTTAAAACAGTTTTCCTGTAGATTTTTAGGTCTTGCGCGTTACGACTGCTGACATGCGGTTAACTTCGATAATTTTTGATATTTTATAGACATTTTCGACGATGCTGTATCTACATGCGAGGTGCATCTCTAACATCAAAAATACCCGAACGGAATCGACGAAACAAAAATTGCACGTAACTGGTTGTTACAGTCTTATATAGGACGATAAACACCTTTCACAATTTTAGCAATCCGGCTATCTTTTTCGCCGTTACAAAAGAAAAACGAAAATGTATCGAATTTTCTGTTTGTTGTCTTCCATTTTTAAAACCTTGTACTCGTAACTGAATTAATCAAACAAAAAACCGCAAGAGGATATTTTAGTGTCAAATGTCACCTTTCCAACGAGCATAAATCTGAAATTGTTTGATAGATACCTCACGAGATATCGATCACTACAGACGTCTACCGAAAAAATAATGGATTACTTTTTCCCCAAACTAATATAATATTCGATTCAATAAATATATCCTTTTATTTTCATTTAACAAAATGTACTTAATTTGTCTGTGTGTTTAGTGTCTCTACATAATTCATATTTGAATACAATTTGTTGAATAAGGAAAAAAAAAAACGTGCTAAATCTATGCATCAAAAGATTGATATAAGATTAAAATTAGTTTTGGGGTAATAGTTTGAATTTTTTTTCAACGATGATTACACAAGTTTAGTCGCAAAATGGCATACAAAAACAATATCAATTGTGTTTTTATTATAAGAGAGAAACGCACATAGCTCAACAAATAATTAGATATTTATTATTTATATATATACAAAATACAACTGATAAATCTCCCTCTCATTAAAAAAATGGAAAGCTTTATCCAAATAAATTAATACTATTTTTATTTATTCATACTTGAGTTATGAAAGTGTACCTATATCATTGAAACAACTGCACAATATTATATAAGTATGTTAAATATAATATAACACATTTATGTTAATACATTTAAAGCAGTTTGATGTTTAATAATATTATTAATACTGTAGTCAATAAAATTATGGATTTATTTTAAAAAAGAATTTTATTTTTTAAGAGCACGAGAAAAGAGTAGCCATTTAGAGAATTTATAAAGTAATATTAAAAAATTTCCAAATTCAATATTTTTTCCCTACAGAAAATGCTTCAATTTTGTCTCAAAATAATGTCCTGAAAAGTGTTACTCTTAAATGTATTAGTAAGCTGTTAACTTAGATAAAAAATACTTACAAAACTTATTAATAACACTTTACTTATCATGATAAAGCAAATACGGATTTTTTTTTTAAAAAAAAAAATTCGGAATTTTTCGTTTGTTGAATAAAAAAATAATACTGCTTCAGGCTCAAAATTAATAGTTGCATTAAAATTATCTTTAAATATGAATGTATATTTCAGTTTATATTTCATTTGCGTAATTAAGTAAGTCAAATATGTAAGAAGTGATTATAAAATATATTTCAATAAAACTATAGCAGTAAAATAGATAATTCACGATGATAAACAAATTAATAATTATTTAAGTTCACTCTTTTTTCTGATATATTATGACGATAGGAAATAATAATATATATTTAAAACGAAAAATGTAGAATTTATTATAAATTTGACAGTTATTATTATAAACAATTTGTGCTGTATTGCTTTGTAAAAAACATGATAATTTGTTGAGATTGCTCAAAATAATGTAGCGAAAATTTAAAGCTAGGTAATTTTAAGAAATCCTTAAAATGATTGTTTTGAATAAAATGAATGTTTTAAATAAAATTACTGCATTGACAATTCTAAAACCAATGTAAAATAAATAGCCTTTGCAAAACTTAAAGTTTTTAGGTTATTAAATAATCATGTAGACAATTTTATTCAATCATAGATGTATCGTTTAATACTGAGATAATTAAAATAATCTCATTATTTTATCTTTCTTTAATATACATTTGCGATATAAATGCTATATTCCTTTTCCTTTTTCGATAAAAAATGTGGATTTGTTTGACTATTTTGATACTCCTGTATACCCCATTTACTGTTTTTTAATGTCTCCATTATCTTCGATGACAAGGTAAGCAGTGAATAATGTTTTAATAACATATTTAATCATTTATTTAAAAAAAAACTAGCAACAAATTTATAATAACACTGTTATCATTGATTATTATTTTCAAAGATGTTTAGGTGTTTACAATTGGATATGAGCGAATTATTTACTTTTGTACGTGGTATATTCTGATATGTATGTTATAAAATATGCCAAAATATATCACATAGTTTTGCTAAATAAATCATTTGAATATATTACAATATTATTTCTGTTTCTAATTAATAAGTTAGAAACCAAATTAAGCGAATACACGATTAACCATCATAGTGAGCACCTTGTAGAAAGAATGAAAACCATGAGAAATTTATGTATTCCACTTTAGGAGATGAGAAACACGAATAATTTGCAATGTAGCATATACATACCTCATGGGATACAGAAGCTTGATATAGACACTGGAAGCACTGTATAATGAGAGAATAGGTTTACATTTTGAAGGACGTCAATTGCTGTTTCTTTGTTCATATTTTTAATGAGGATAAACTGCTTAACTATACTTCGTATGGAACATCTAACTTCATTTAAAATTTTTGAATAATATCCTAGAGAAATTGATAACTGTAATGCTGATCTGCAATCACTGATTATCGAAGAAAACGTAGGGGGGATTGAAGTTCCAACCCCCCCTCTACTTCTTTGCATACCACACTGCACGTATGCCAGTGATGAATAACTCAATGACGTTACGAAACTACACAACGGATGCATTCTATTAACCATTATTCGATGGCCACTCTTACTGCTCGTCGTCATTTGAAACTGAGTGAATGTCTGCTCGGCATCGCTTACTTTCATTATAATTAATACTCATTCAATTATGCAATCAATTAATCATGTACTTTCCTTTGAATAAAAAACTACAAACTATTGCACCACTAGTGGATCTATAATCAATGGACATGGCCAAAGAAACGGAATGGCTTTGCCTTTATTAATAAATTAAGCTTCTGCTTTCAACATCGTTAAAGTCTCAAGGCAGTGTAGGGAGAGGTTGCATAGCTGCTGCCACACAGGTCCTGTACCTGGCATGATGGTTTGGGGTGACATTGGATCTCATTCCTGCATGACTCTAGTACACATTATCAGTACCATGAATAACATGCTATAATTAAGTTGTTGGATCACGCAATTCTTCCACATCTTTAACTCGTACCATTAGCTATATTTCAATAGAACACTGCGAAATTTAGTTTTTTAAGGATTGAATTTCTTCTTTAGCATGCTTGCTGTCATTATCTATCACCAATAGACAGTATGCTGCTTATGTTTTCATAACAACAACCCAAATTACCACCCGCCGATATATTGGATCAATTCTACCGAAACGATATGGGAATGGAAACAGTGACAATGGTATTTTTTCCAATGTATTGCAAATTAAATATGGTTAAAGTTATCATATCAAACATTTGCTCGTTATAACTGATCTAATGTGTTTAGAAATTCATAAATTACATACATCTAATCGCACATATAATTATTCATTGCTATTGTAACACACATTGTTTTATGATGGTAATATTCAATAGCTTTAAAATAACTCCAAAAGTAAAAAGTTATATTGGTAATATTTACATAATTCTCTAAGCTGTAATAAATTATTTAATTTACATAGCAAACAATTACAAATAAATTTAAATAAACTCTGGAAGAAAAAGATTTATACTGATATTGTGATTAGCTTTTTCATAATTAGATGAAAAATAAAATTTTCAATTTCCAACAAACGTCGCTTAAAATAATTAAATTGAACTAACATCATTTAGATTATTCAGAGCAACCATTGTATGACGAATATATTCTCAAAATAATTGCAAAATTAATTATTTCTATAACTCTTTATATAAGCATTTCTATTTATTTGAACCTTTTCTTCAATCTCATATAAAGTTTGAGCATTCAATTCAATATCTCCAAAGACTCGAACAGATTGCAGGAAATAGGTTAATCAATGCTCTGTTCGAAGCCTAATTTTAAGGTAGTCCCTTAAATGCCAATTCCCTTAAAGGGAATGTCCGTATTTCATGTCACGTTCAAATGCAGGAAATTCAGAATTGAGCCGAATCTCTTGGGTCAATTTACTTGGAATGGTGCGTTTCTCTCGCGCTGATTTCTCGAGACAGCTGTAAATGATCCTCCTAACAGTGGAGGCCTGTACTCCAATGTTTCTTAAATAGGAAATTGATTTCTAAAACACTTATATCGTGTTAAATAATCTATTTCAGTATTATATATATATATATATATATATATATATATATATATGCCAAAGATTTATTTCAAATATTTTAGAGC
Source organism: Latrodectus geometricus (assembly GCA_026290005.1). NCBI lineage: Eukaryota > Metazoa > Arthropoda > Arachnida > Araneae > Theridiidae > Latrodectus > Latrodectus geometricus. The sequence goes on from JAPDSC010041184.1 coordinate 47,687, forward strand.
TAATGCATTTTAATAAAAATTAGTTGGAAACTATCCAAAATAGTATTTGTGACAATGACTAAAGAAAATAATTTTAAATCAAGAATTATATAAATTCAGTTTACAAAATCATAATAATTTATTCGTGAAAAGCGCTCTTTGAATATTTATCAAATAATGCCAATAACATAATAAAGTTATTGTTGTAATTTTGTTTTTAAAATATAATATTTTAAATATTTCAAAATGCTTTTATTTCGAAATTTAAAGCTCAAAATTTTTATTTTACATGAACCAAATTCTTGTATAAACTTTACTGTAATTTATATTAATATTTGAGGTAGACAGAAAATTAATACATTTCCACGTAATATTTTATAAAATATTAAAAGAATTTAAAAAGACATTATGTAAATTAAATATCTGCTATTAAATTTAAATCTGAAACTTTTCTTTACAAGCAACCCAATCTATCTAGTGGTTAGCTTAACTGACTACGGATGGGGAGGACCCAGATTGGAATCCCGGCTCGGACATGGATATATTAACTCTCTCTCTCTCTCTCTCTCTCTCTCTCTCTCTCTCTCTCTGTGTGTGTGTGTGTGTGTGTGTGTGTTTCTTGTCATTTCCTCAGATGATTTATGAATGTGGCCCGGCCTATAAACGGGTTTGTGGTGGTTTGGCGTGGGTGAGGCTACTCGTATGTCCGTGACTTGGTTCACAGGTGCCACAAACGATAAAATGAGTAGCAACTTCCGGCCTTGTTGCTGCAAATGGGCTAATGTACTTACTTGCTCAAGGGTGCCCGCCATTAGAAATAAAAAAATAACTTGTCTTTATAAAATTTACAAAAATACAGTGTATTCTGTACAAAATTTTACTACACTTATAAATAAATTTATCAAATACTCTGAAAATGCAGTTAAATAATGTAGGGATTTTTTTTAACTCAATTAATATGCAACTCTTGTTCTCAGATTTATCTCTTATTTTAAATCAAAATATATTATATATTTAAGCACTGAATATAAAAGTATACAAAAATATTTTTTTTTTCGAGTGACAGCCAGGCTGGCAGTATGGGTTCGCTGCTCCACTCTTTCAACTGAACCGAAATTGGGTGTGGAGTCCGACTTCCTCAGTACACACATGCCATAGGAACCCGTTTATAGGGTAGGCATGACAGGAGAGAGAGAAAGTACATCCATGCCCCCGACTAGAATTCGAACCCAGACCTCCCTATCCACAGTCAGGAATGCTGACCACTAGACAGAGTAGGCGGCTTCAAATTATTATTTTATTGAAATATATATTGTCTTTATATTCCAGTTAAATTTTTTTAGCTATGAAAAATAATACAAAATACTAATATTAGAGAAAATCAAATGAATATATTTGGAAAAAAATATTAATAGCAGTGTGTATATTTTTATCTTATGTATTAAAATTACATTTGTCTTTAAGACACTTAAATAAAATTTAAAATGAAATAAATTTATTTAAAATAAAGTTATCCAAAAGATCGGCTGTAAATAAGAGGATTTTATTGGCAATTTAAAAACTTTAAATTCAATAAACTAGTTTATTGATGGAAGGATTGAATCTTTCATTTTTATTCATAGTTAATAATTAGTTATGAATAAATGTCATAAATTTCACCCATCCTTCAATATCACACACATATATTTGCTAATTACAGAAGTATAAAATATGTTTTTCTACAACAAAAATCTTTTTTTTTTCTGATCCACGCACATTCAAGGGAAAATAATTTCTTGAAAATAAAATTTTATTCTCAAAAGTAAAACAACTTAAATCGAGAGCATATATCTCTGCATTTACATAATCAATTCTTCTCTGACAAATTTTGGAGAATATCAACCATAAGGTAAAATTTAATATGTAATCTTCCACAAGATGGAATGAGGTAAAAGTTCGACAAAAGCTGTTAGCTAATAGGATGAAAAAGCTTCACCTGACGCATGATGATGTGGTATTCAAAGAGAATACTATTGAAGTCAATTAACAATTTATAAGAGGAAATCAATAATTTTTTAGATAATGATGGAGTGATTAGATAGTCATGAACTATAGGCCTTGTGTCATTACTTTCTTCTTCTATAAGTAGATGCATACTTTGCTTCAGAAAATTCTTATCTTTAAGATGAAAAATCTGAAATGCCAGAAACAGTCCAGATAGTGAGGTCTTTCTTTATTTATTTCTGTCTTATACCGCCGACCAAAGCTATTCGTAACTTTGAAAGGATCACTATGAAGAAATAGAAACAACTTTTAGTAAACTGGATTCACTTTATGATACAAACTTTCTTTCCTTCAAGAGATTGAAATTTATGGGATAATGATACACAAATAAGCAAAACAGAACTTGTCCAATCATGATTTGATGAACGAGAAGATGAAGTTAAACATCCATCCTGATCTTCACAGTCAGACCACAATATAACAGAACCGTTTTGGTATATTTTAAAACAAAGATCAAATTAATAAAAAATTGGTGCCATTAATAGGCATCTCTTTCAGAAATTTCGCATTGTCTTATGAAGAATGGTATAATATTGTTCTTTGCAGTTCTCAGCTCTTGTATTAATTCATTCCAAGGCAAATGTAAGCAGGTTTCTACGAAGAAGTCCTTCCATACCATATTATTAAAATGATTCTTTTTAAATCAGACGTGTTGCCATCATTTTGATAACTATGTGAATATTTCATCAGTGAGCAATACAGAAATAAATGCACAATGTCAAACATTTTTACAGTAACCATGTAAGATATGTTCAACCGAATGGTTAATCTACAGATGCTAATGATTGAATTCACTAAAGATGGTTCAACTTATTTAGCTAGTTTTGTGTATCTTATTTAGCTTGTGAGTAGCTTCCACGGGAGGTTTTTCATATTCTTTAGATTCCTTTACGAATCCATAATGATGTCCTATATGCGATATAAGTTGAGATTTAGGGAAGGTTGCGCATCCTAACCCGGTTTCTGAGGGATAGAGACCACTTCTACCTTTAGTGTCTCGGACACTCAGGGCTGCTGATCTTTCAAATGGAATGACATCAGCAGCATCGTATCTCAGGAAATGGAACGGAAAGTTCAATCACTACCTTTATTCTTCCGCTGAACAAAATGTACCTGCTCATACCACATAAATCCTCAAAAATAAGACATGTTGGAGAAAATATTTTTTTAAGCATAAAATATCAGTTTTGCAATTTAAAAAAAAATTTTTTTTCTTAAAGTTATTTCGTAATTTTTCTAATGCATAGTATAATTTTAATTTAGAAATAAAAATGGCGGACTTTGCATACGTGTGAATATCGTTAAATCATTCATTTAAAATCCTTTTGCATTCATAAACTAAGATTGAAATTTTCCTTTAGAAAATTAACATAAAATTTATTTAAAAGAATTAAATTCTCAATTTGATATTTTAGATCGTTTATATTCAATATTAAAGAAAATAATTTATTTTATTTATGTCTATTTTTGCAAGTAAATAATATATGTTTTAAAACTCTGCTTTTACGCATTATACATTTGTAGACACACTCACATATATATAATAATAAAGCAATATTCCCTGTCACGTATTTTCGTAAATACTTTTATTCAGAAAAAATACTTTATAGTATTAGTAATTTATTCATATTATTAAAAATATTGCATTTATTTACACAATCAAACAGTAATCTAAAGGATATTGGCTATTGAATCAATACATAAGTATTCTTTTATAAACTATTCACTGCTATATATGAAGTCATTGCAGCCATTTAAGAGCCCATTTCGATTAGGAGGAATTTCCGAAATTCCTGTTTCAGCTATTTGCCATAAAATCTGAATTAACTTGAATATCCTGCTTTGCTTTCCATAGAATATTTAAAATTTTAAGGATTTTTTTTTATTTAATTTTAACTTTTTAATTTTAAATTAAATAAACTACAGAAAATTCATTTTATATGAATATGCTAAGATAAAAAATATATGAAAGTCATGATTATTAAAGTTTAAAAAAACTGCCGTTCATTTTTTGGTAGTTTTAATTAATACAGTGTAATGAAAATTTTTCCCACCCAGTCTATTGGTCAGCGTGCTTGACTTGCAGATAGGTAGTCCAGGGTTCGAATTCCAGTTCGGGCATGGATGTGCTTATATGAATGGAGTATGAATGGCTGACTACCTTATGAACCGGGTCCTATGGCATGTGTGTACTGAAGAAGTCGGTCTACACACCAAATTTTGGTTCAGTTGCAAAAGTGGAGCAGCTCACCCCATATTACCAGCCTATAAGGCAATCGACAAAAAAATAATAAACTTAAAGATATTTATTTATAAAACAATTAAATGGAATATATTATAATTGTATAAAAATGTCTAATATGTCTTAAAACTTATTCAAAATACACCATGACCTATAATAGCAAATTATGTTTTATGGAAACTCTAAATAAAGTAGAGTTTCTGTATGAGTAATTATTTATAAATAGTAAGTTTCATCACAATATTTTAATATCAAATTGAAATAAAAAAATTAGTTTTAAAAAAATATTTTAGGAAAATAAACTTGCTTCTAAATAACATGAATTTACAAGAAAAATCTAAATTTTTAAATATTATAAATTTGTATATGAAACGTCAAATCTAATCTTGAATGAAAAGATACGTCCTAAAATTATGTTTATTATATCCCATATATACTGATGTAAAAAAATTGAATATTCATAATTTAATTAATCTCATTATCTGCGCATATATTTAAAAATAAAATATTTACATATGTTAGAAATATTCTAAATTTTTCCCTTAAATTTAACTGTTTAATCTTTACAAAAATATTTGTAAATAAGATATACGCGTGATACACAAAAATCTCAATATGTATTTTTATCAAACAAATACATGCTCTTCGCAAACACACTACTATACAATACAATACAAATAGAGAAAAAGTATTACAACCATATCTTCATCAGGAGGGAGATGGTCAACTATGCAAATGAAACACTCTTTTCTTAGAAGCACTAAGAGCAACTAGCTAAGAATTTGTATGTTGTGTTCCTTTGTATGTTGTAATTAATTTGTATGTTGTAATTAATTTGTGTTCCCCGAAGAGTGTCTGTATTAAAGGAATTATATCAAAATTGAAGTAAATAGAATTAAAGCACTACAACGAAAAATATGCATATCAGTACGTTGAAAAATAGCAAACCAATACATTAAAAAATAAGCAAAGCAATGTATTAAAAATATGCATCAAATACAGAAAAATATATTTGTTAAAAGTAATTAGAAAATTTATGAGTTAAACTAAAAATGTTAAAGTAGTTTATAAATCACAGTGTAGATTCAAAACTCAAGAACAATTAAAGTAAAATGAAAATTGAAAATTTTCGGGTTTCTTGTAAATACTTCAATTGACCCATAGATAGTTTTAGGAAAAAAACTGTGCATGAACTTCAATCTTATAAACGATTTCTTACTTCATATTTTAATATAAAATTAAAAGAAAAATCATTATTAAGTTGATTAATTAATCGTTTATTTTAGTTTCTGGTGAACAATCGCCTATGGCAAAAAGTGGCGTGTTCCTGATTTCTAGACTTGTGGCGCAGGGTTCGAACCTGGTTTGGAATTGAACGTGTCCTTTCTCTCTGTGTGTCTTTTCTTCTATGATGATGGATGAATTTGGCCAATTCTATAAACGAGTTTGTGGTTGTGTGACGTGGATAATGCCACTTTCCTACGTGACTTGGTTAACGAGTGCTCACCGGGTAACTCTGTAGCAGTTTCCAGCCTTGTTATGTTGAAGGGTTAGTCACCCAGTGACCGCCGTTGGAAAAAAAATGCTTTTGGTGAATTTAAGATTATTTAAAATATTGTATATGCGTTTTAATTCACTAAATACTACTTTTCTGTAAATCTGTAAAGAAATGTTGGGTTTTCAGTATATTAGTTTACTGAAAACATAGTAACACACACACAAATGAGCGTTCTCTAATTAAAACCAACATTTCTAATAGCACTAAATTATCATGTTCACTTATAAACTTTGAAAATTCGACTACTCGTATAGATATTTTCGATAAAACCAGCCAACTAAATTTTTTGTTTGTTTGTTTCTAATGGCGGTCACAATTGAGCAAGTTATTAGCCCAATTGCCGCAACAAGGATGTAAACTGCTCCTCATTTTATCTTTACCCGGTGGGCACCTGTGAACCAAGTCACGGAGGTACGAGTAACATCGCCCACGCCACATCACCACTAACCCGTTTAAGTGCGGGTCACATTCACCCATCATCTGAGGAAAGGACAAGAAACACAGAGAGAGAAAGAGAAAGTACATCCATGCCCGAGCTGGGATTCGAACCCAGGTCCTCCCAATCCGTAGTCAGATACTCTAACCGCCAGACAGGGTGGGCGGCACCAACTGAATTTTAAAGTGAAAAAAATAATAAACTGGAAATGTAACATGGATGTATAGAAATATTGAAATATAAAGAAATATGAAAATCTAGAATATGAAGAAATGTTGGACACATATACACACATTCAGAATGTGTAATAAATTTATTCTTTTAAAAGGCATCGAATATAACAAAAATATAACGTATTTTATTTTAAGAAAAAATTTGCTTTAAATTGTAATATAAATGGGAGAAATCTAATTATTAATTTTTATTTATGTACTATATATATATATATATATATATATATATATATATATATATATAT
>JAPDSC010041201.1:37847-89013 GCA_026290005.1 Latrodectus geometricus
CTGTTGAAGTATGATGTAATTGCAAATGAAAGCCATACTCTGCAAAATTAAGATTTCTAATTTACAATATTTACAGACAGAGAATTCATGGCAATTAATATTTCAGATAAACAAATCAATGCGAATAGACAATTGGTGTAAATTTACTAAACGAACATATAAGTAAATCTCTGCTGGGAATGATATATTCAAAAATAATCCAAGTCATTATACATTTGAAAATTGTTCTATATAACAATAACAAATGGAAATTTTCAAACAAAATGATTTTTAATCAAAAACAAAAATAATTTTCTGGTAATATTTGCATAATAAATTAAACAATGTGTTAATAACAGAAAAATAGTCGTAATTATAATTCAGATTAAGCAACTTAATAAAGATAGTAATATCTTCTAAGACATTGAGCTTTACTCATTACAGTTATTTGTACAATTTGTAAAAATACTTGTTAGAAGATATTAAATAATGAAGTGAAACAGAAATTTTACCAAAAATGCTTTGTTTTGTATTCACATCCCATAAGTGAATAATATTATCTTCAGCAGTAGATAAGAGGCAATCAGCTTGAGGATTGAATTTTAATACTTCAACTTTATTCTGAGTCAAGATATCAATTTCAGGATTACAGGGAACATTACTTGACAGATTATCTTCCGTCAATCTCCACAATTTTATCTAAAGTATAACATAATAATAAAATAAGTATGTATTTACATTATCATAAAATTAGATTTTTTATGTAGTTAAATTATAAACAGATTTAACAAAATAATTACTTATAAAATTAATAACAGATTAGCCAAAAAGGTTTTTAAATAAGCAGATTCTTTGATTTCAATAAAAAAAACTGGATATTTTCATGTGAATATTCAAACAAATTGCAATGATCTAATTGATCATAATTATCTAAAATATATTTTCAAAATAATTTAAACCCTGTTTCAACCTAATAAAAAATAGAAAGTTATTTGATTTTAGAAAAAAAAAAAAAGAAAAGAAAAGTACAAGATTCTTTTGAACTTTATTTTTTAAGGTTGTATGAAAGAGTAAACAAAGATATGATAATTATGATAAACATTTACATGATAAACTCAACTAGGAGAAGATATTCTTTGCTTAAGCACTTAGTATATTATAATAAAATATTATCATTTCAGTAACATAGTATATTATAATTTCAGAAATAGCACTTTATTGAATAGGGATATAAGAAAATATATTTCATAAGAGAAATCACTCTATTCTTAATGAGATTAAAATTTATAACTGCTTTAAAGTTTTACAGGTAGACTGATTTCTCTACTTACATGGTGATCTTGAGAACAAGTGGCTAAAATGCAGTCATCATATGGGCAAAATTCAAAATCTGTGACAAACTCTTAAAGTAAAAATAAAAGGATAATGTTATTAACAAATTTTAATAAACTTTAAAAAACATAAATTATTCATTTTTTATAATTCAGTTTAATATATTAATTAATTTAAATTTTGCAAGAGATTTCAAAAAAGAAATACTTTCAATATTAAAATATTGCTAATTATCAAACTAGTAAAAATATTTGCATTGATATTTTAAAGAATTTATTGTATTTAAAATTTAATGATACAAATAAAAGTACTTTCCATTTTTTCAATGAATAAACAACTTAATTTAAATTATTCTAATGAAAATAAATGTAACACAATCATTTTATAAGAAATTCAATGTAATAAATTACCTGAATGTGCATGCAATGTATTGAGATTTTTACTTTTGCTACCAGAATCATTAAGGGAAAGAATTCCTAAATTGCCACCACCTGGGAAAAAAAAAAAAAAAGAAATTACTATACAAAAGTAGAAAAATTGTTTTTTAAAAAAGCATGTTATTACATATAAACAATTTATAAAAATATTAACAATCACACATTTAGTGCAAACTTCACTGATGGATAAAAGTATTTCCTTATTTGAATTTTAGTCGTTCCTTTTCCTAAACAAGGTAATTATTATAAATATAAGATGAGCTAAAATTACTTATAAGCAGTAATTTTAGCTCATCTTTTTCTCATAGTTGCACAGATCAGAATATGTCATAATTTACTAGACACTGTCACTCCAAGCTGTTCCAGTTTTGACCTCAGATTTCCATTTCATTTCCACAATGTTTTAATTCTTGGTTGTATCGTCAAACCACCTCTTTTTTGGTCTACTGGCTCTTTGGTTCAAATATCTCTAATTCATAATTTACAAAACACTATTTTTTATCAATCATTTCAAAATGACCCAAACACCTTGAAAGCAGAGATTTAATAATTTAATATTTCCTTGCTTAATGAGATGAACAAACCCTCATTATTGTTTCTAATTCATCACTGGGTTAATTTTATTTGTCCAAAAATTCTTAAACTTTTTTTTTGAAGGTTGATAAATAATAGGGAATGCAACTTGTTTATATATTACTTGAGCTGATAACAATTTTATGAATCACTTACTTCCTCAGTAAAGATTTATTCTCAAAAATAAGTAATTATTAAAACAGAATTCATTCTTAATTCTGTAATTAATTCCTTCAGTGATATCATTACAATCATTAATTGAGCCAAGGAAAGTAAAATACCATTTTAAATTTAAAATTATCTGTCATCAATGTAGATTTAAAAAAAAAACTGAAAGAGTTTGATCATTAAATAAATTTTATTTTGTCATTTATACTTTTTATTTTTGCAAATAAATTTTAAAAACTTTCTGAACCAAGCCATGAAAGACAATATTATCAAACACTTCATATTTAATATTTATTTAAGCCTAATTTTTATTTTTTGGTATTTTTATTCCATCGTTAATATTATTTTGACATATTTTAAACATTCTCCTTTATGATTAAAAAAAGTGTAGTATTAGTCATGATTTATACATGTATTAACGTTCTCTCAAATGTTTTGAGAGAACTTCAAAACATTTTTTATAAACTGGAGATATTTATATTCAAATAGTGTAAAGAATACTTTACACTATTTGAGTACTTTACACAGTTTCAAAAAAAAATTCTCTTTGAATTAATTTCCTATGTTAAGAAATATAGTAACCAAATTTACAAAATAAGTTGAATTATTGAGCCACATTTTTTTGTGAATATTGTATACTTTCTCAATCTCTATTAAAATAAATAAAAAATACGATGAGGTGTTAGTTTTACTAAAATTTCTTAGCGTTTTTTGAAGTTATACATAAATGTATTGTTAACTTTCACATTATTGTGAAAACCAAAGTTTCTTCACAAATAAGCTAACTGATGACAGAAAAAAATTACTTTTAACAAAACACATTTTTTTTTTTTTTTTTTTTTTTTTTTTTAAATATTGATATATGGTTGACCATTTTATTTGATGAAATGTATATATTACATGAAAATAATTTCATAAATAATTTCAAGAATTTTCTTAAAAACCTTTTTAATTCATAATTTATTAAAAAATCGTATAATTTTATTTCCATATATTATAACTTAAATGATAATAATAACACTAGTTTCAGACATCTCACTTAAAAAATATCTCAAGAAAAAGATTAGTTTTATATCAATATTTCAAATGAAATAATGAAAATACCAGTAATCACATATAAAATATGGTTAGATAATTTCACAAATTAGAAAGCTGAAACTATAAAGTAGAAAATTATATTTCCTAATACAAAAAAAATGTTCAAACAACAAGACTTGTATATCGAAAATGCTTTTCAATTATTAAAGTTGTAAAATATATGTTAAAAATTTCAAGCAATAAATTTTGGCATTCATTGAGCTTTAGTATTTTGTAGTACAGTATTTTTTTAGCACCTACCATGCATTTATCCTGAGAAATTTTTGGAAATGACAGGACACACATTCCTGTCTCAACAAAGGAAATTTCAACAAATTTATATAAGTAAAAAAAATAAAAAATTTTACACAATGAAAAATTATGTTATTTCTTGTTACTCAATGTCACTTTTAATCATGAAAATAATTATTAGACACACTTACACAAAATCTGATTTTAAATCCCATCAATATCCAATATGAAATTAAGCCCATAAAACAATAGAGGCTATGATTAACATGGAACATTTCAAAACAATGAGTTATTACATCCACATACTTCTGTATACCTATCCCAGAGTTGGGATATACCAGTCAAAACAATGAATGCAAATTTATTACAATGACACATAAGCCTAATAATGGAACTTAATTCTTCAAAATTTAGTACCATTTCTCATTTTCTTACATCAATATGCTAAGTTACCAATTTTAATAAAAATTTAAATATATAAGCTCATTACCCCCAGAATCAATATTAAAAGCCATCAAAGCAGCACTTGCTTTAATATGATTCCCAAAGGAAGGCAGAGAACCAATAGAAATATCAGTAATCCAGCCCTAAAATTAAAGAAATACAATAAAATGCATAAAATAACAAAATTACTCACTTTATAGCCAATCAAATACTAGTTAAAAATAGAATTCTTTTCCTACAAAAATTATAGTTGGGTTTTATTTAATTTCTTTATTCAATTTATTCCAAAAGAAAGTTTTCAAAGCTATAAAAGTTAATATAAATTTATTAAAACTACATTGTTTCAATTATTAACAACTTAATAAGTAATATTAGCAGATTTTATAAGTTACAGATATTAAATATACAATATTGAAATAAATTTTAAAAATTTCACATAATTTTTTACATGTTTGCAAATAATTTTATAAAATTGCAATAATTATGTAAATTAACAGTATCATTATTAGACAATGTTATTCAGCACTTTCTTGTTCCACTTCATACCTGCACCACTTACAAATAAGAAAACAAATGTGTCCAGAACTGCAAAAATAAATGCATTACAAAGAGAAGAGAGAGGCAATAAGTAATTTTATCACTTTCAATGAGGAAATATAGATAAAAAATTCAAATCCTATAAGATTTGAAAATAAAATTATATTCTTTAAAATTCCTATTTGCCTATAAAAGTTATCAATGTTATTAAATAATGCGACAAAATGACATTTTATGAAGACATAACAAAAAAATATAAAGCAAAAAAATTTATAAGTGGTTAAGTGCTTATTTTTTTCAGTATTTGAAAAATTTATAGTATTTATTATTCAGTATTTTTTTATTATTTTAATTTAAGTATTTGTTGAAAAATAAAATAAGAACTTTATTTCAAGACTAAAATTATGGGAGTATAAACTCAAACTTCCTTGATTGCATAGATAAATGAAATTAACACATTTGTAGTGACTAAAACTTCAATTAAATTTTCAACTTAATACTTTTGAAAACTACAGAAAAGTATTTTTTTCCTTGAATTCAAGATTGTAGTATTTCATTTAAATCAAGATTTGCCCTGGTTTTGCCTTTTAAATACTTTAGTAAAGAGTTCAAATCTGGAATTTTTTCGTATCCTTGTAAATATTTTACAAAACTGATTGTTCAAAAATTTGAAAATCCTAAATTTCTTTCAAAATTTACTTTTTTTAAATGCAGATATTAATTTATATTTTTATTATAACTACAACAGGCATTAAATGATTGAATTAAAATATTTTAATTATGAAATGATTGAACTTAAATAGTTTAGTTATAAAAACTTTTACCATACACTATTTACTTAGTGTGTTTTTTTTTTTTTAAATTCTCTGATAAGCTTATTTAGATATAACTAAACACTGTGCACAGTAGTATAAACTATTTAGATTGAATTAAATCTATATAAATAATTTGCTTAAAGAAACAGATCATTATTAAAAAAAATTATTTAATACCTCTCCTTTCTTTGGAATTTTTGGATTGGCATTCTTGTACTTTGATGGTTTGAACCGCCACATTCTACAAACAAAATATTTGTATGAATGGTAAATTATAAATTTTAACAATAAGTTAAACAAGTAAAAATATCAATTACTTGAACATTTAAAATTTATATTTAATATCAGTTTTAAAAATGTTAAAGTAATTGATATTTATATACAATATCTGACCATAAATTAACAGAATATGTCAAACATAAAATTGTATATTCATATTTAATTTTTCATCCCTAAATAACCAATGATAGTGTATAACTGATAGCCATATTTACAGAACATTTGGAAAAAAATGAATTCCTATAATTTATTTATTCATGTAGAGCTGGTAGACAATATTCAACAAAATGATGAAATTAAGTAAAATATCTGTATCAATATTACGTAAATTAAATGAGTTTTTGTCCAAGGTTGAATTGAAAACTGCTGTATGGAATGGAATAACTTATATCAAGATGATAGTCTCTGGCTAACTTAAAATGAAGGATATATTTCATTTTAAAATTTTGATTACAACATTTATAATGAACTCTGAATTTAAAAATAACTCATTTAAATATGTTAAGCTGTTTATGTTGTAATGTATATTATTTTAAAATTCTAATAACTTTATGAATGGAAGCTTGTAATTATTTTATTAATGTGCCATCTGTCTGTTTATTAATGTAAATATATCATTTATACATATGAAATGGATAAAAATCTATGTATGGCATCACATGCTCACTCTTTCTATATTCTGAGAGGGTAATTTTTTTTTAAATATGATATTTACTGTTTTTTAAACTTTAGAAAAAGTATACCCATTTAAATGAACATGTTTTAAGTTTTCTTAATAAGCTGCCAGTCAGTAATGTGTAGGGATATAGATAAGGGAACTTATTATTTATATTAATAATTTCATAATTAAAGGGTATTTTAAAAAATTACACACTTTATTTATTTCTAGCTAGTCTATATACTATTTTGTGGGCTGAACTGGCAGCCAAATGGCTTGTGCTTTTGCCTTTAATTCAACAACTTATGGATTTGAATCCCAGTTGGACTTGGTTGTTTGTAAAATGATTTGGAATCCATTTTAAACAATAGATTTTGATCTAACTATCCCTAGTGAGCAAAAAACAACCATTGTGTGATAAATTAAATTAAACTCATTTATCAATATGCCAGTTTTTAGACAAAATCTTACTGTTCTGGATGGTTTAATTTATGTCCCAGTAAAATTAAATTTAATTTTATAGATCACCAAAAAAGTTAATTTTAACAAGATAAAAATCAGAAAAAGAATCTAAAAAGTAATAACCAATGAAACATACATACAATTTTGAAATTTTTATTTCTCATACAAAATATTTCTTTTTATGTAGGTAATATGTAAAATTTAAGATATATAAGAAGTTATACATATTAACAAACAAGACAAAGCATATAAGAACAAGTAAGAAATAAAATATTAAAATTTACATGATTACAACTATTTATTCATAGCATTTAGAATGAATTACTCTCTAAAATCATGCTAAGGGTGTATATCTTTGAATACCCACAACACTAAAGCATTCCAATGTCCCGGTAAAACATTTCATAATTCTAGCAAGTCGATTTATCAATGATCATATTTTGCATATAAGGACTAACTAGACTGGGATCTATACTTTAATAGCCCACTAATAGATATAAAGATGTAACACAATGAAATTATGTATAAATTATAATAAAAAAATAAATATGATAATATAAATAGTAAAGAGTGGATTATATTATTTTAGATTTATTTAATTTCAATATTAAAATTAATCTCTCTAAAAAAACTAATATGAAAATATTATTTTGTAGCATAAATTATTTTAATATAAAAATACTGTCTTTAACAATGCCAAACTCATTAGTAATTTTAATTTAACAATTTATATAGTAAATAAAAATAATTATAAAGTAAAAATACTTTTGTTGCTTGTAAATAATCAAAATGAAAAAGTCCTAAAATAATCTATATGCAAAAATGATATAATGGGACATCTGATTTAAAGACAGATGAACATATTATGTCAGTAAATGCATGCAAGACTGTTCACAACATTACTTAAGTGACTAAAAAGATTTAAAGAACTCACTTCAGAATTAATCTCCATTTTCAAAATTACTAGGTATTTTATAAACTCATTAGTTAATAAAATCAACCCCTTACTCACGAAATCTATATTTTTTTTAACACACACGCAATACTAGCGATCATTTTAAATTATTTTTCTTATGATCATTTAAAAGTTGTGATAAAAATACACAATATGCTAATGTCTAGTAAAAAATCTATTGACAATAGCAGAACAAATGAAATATACCCGAGTATAAAAGAATTCATTAATACATATTTAAAATAATTTTACTGACAGTAATGATTTATAAATTTTTCAATTGGTATAAAATTTAAAATTGAGGATTTTATTCAAATTTAAAATATACTCAGCCAAAAACATTCAATCTAAAAAGCTACTAATATAATAGCATAAAATGTTGAAAATATCTTCAATGAATTTAGGATGTTCCAAGAATTTGTGAGGTGTTTTCTCCATTGATGCAAAGAATTTATGCATATTTTTTTTTATTTTTTGTCAATTGCTTTAATTTTTAGATTATGATTTTGTTGCATTATGATGAAAGAAACGATAAATGTACATTTTGTCATTTAAAACAAATTTAATAACATATTATGCATATATCAAGTAACAAAAAAGCATATAATTACAATAGCTGAAAAAAATTACAATGTGTTTTCTTAATTTAAGTATGTTTTATTCATATCATGATTAAAAAATGTACTTTTTAATAGCTAGGTATAAGTAATCAGACTAATTCTTTATAATAGCAGTGAATAATACAAATTCTATGAAGTTGGCTTTGTTTGAAAAGGATTGGTAAAAAAGGAGGAAACAATTTCTATCAAAATTTATTATTTAAATATTATGTAATGAATACTTCTTTAGACATATCAAAATATTGATCAAAATTCACAAAATTAATAAAACTGACAACTTCAGATTTTATCATAAAAGTTTGAACAAATGTTAAAAAAAAAAACAATGCACTCTATATATATATTTGACAGAAAATAACTTTTTTCTGTGTAAATGAGATTAAATATTAATAGACTGTAAAACAATTTATGCTACTTTTAGAATTTTAATTGGAAACTCTGCTTAATTAATGCTACATTTCTTAATACAATTTTAAATATGGTCACCATATAAAATTTTTATTGAATGTTGACAAGTAAAAATTATAAAGTATGTACAATTAACATTGTTATTAAAGATAGCATTCTTTAGAATCGTAAAGGTATAAATGCTATTTCTGATATGTATATATACTTTCATAGACATTTAAAAAAAATAAATGTTTTCATGTATATAAGTTAGCCGGACACAAAAATTTTCATCTCGTATGAGATTAAATTTTTGTACTCCGTACATATATTTTAACTTCTTAAGAGAAACAAGGAAATACAAAAGAACGTCAAGCAATGTTTAATGAGCGATTGGCGTAAATAATAGTAAATACTATTTATAAATAATAGTTTTATATATTCTACTAATAATTTTCAGTTTTTTTATCTATATTTCAGAAAAAATTCACTTTTCTAATAAATAAATAATAAGTGTATCATTTTGTTTCTAGTGCAAAAGCCTAGTAATTTTTTTCGGCTTTTCCTCTAGGCGGATAAAATATATGTACAATGATCTTAAATATAAAAAATAAAACTAAGCAATATATATAAAAATTTAAAATATTTATAAAATTTAAAAAATTGCTTTTAAAAACTCGAAAATAGTGATTAAATGCTCACATAATGTTCATTAATAAGAATTAATTGCAAAAATTATATTACTCACTTTAATACCTTAATTCTGACAGCTGTACCTCTCAAAAACAAACGAAAACAAGAAATCGTAAATACGCCCCTTTCCTGTTGATGTCATAGAACCGGAAATCACCAAAAAGCAGCAGTTAAAGTTATGTCATTTGTGGCATTTATCAAGTGTTATTTCCCATGATATTTATTTTGTGAGTATATATATTCCTTCGTTATGATTAATAGCAATTTGATAAATGATTACTACATAGCTTGATAAAGGAATAAAAAGTTATGATGTTCCAGAAGTTTTATAGCCTTTTTCTAATTCAATTATCATATGTCAGGGATTAATTTGAAATCAGAAATACTATTTGGTATGCTTTTAAATTTATCTTTCTTTTATACAATAATAGTATTAATTTTCTTCATTGAAAAATAATATCTGAACTTTTCTAACGGATTTTCTATCTTATTTCTCTGCTTTTTTGGTATAAATCTTATTTTCTTTTTAGAATTGCTTTTTTAGAAAAATATTTTGAAATATTCAAATTAGCAATTTTGATTCGTCTAAGATTTAACTAAATATTGTTCTTAATTTTTGGATTTCCGTTTTCATTTCATTGATTAAATTAAAGAACTGTTTCAGAAACAATTGCTTCTTTTGTAATAGATTATTGATATTGTTATTTTAGGCAATACGGAAAAACCATATTATTAAACATGAGATTAATGATATTTCTTGTATTTAATTCAATATACTTTTAGCTTTGCATGATTTCCTTTTATCGTTATTTAAATCAATAAATTATTTTAGAATATTACAAGTTTCCCC
Source organism: Latrodectus geometricus (assembly GCA_026290005.1). Lineage (NCBI taxonomy): Eukaryota > Metazoa > Arthropoda > Arachnida > Araneae > Theridiidae > Latrodectus > Latrodectus geometricus. Next base: position 48,366 of record JAPDSC010041201.1, read on the forward strand.
AAATTGGTAACCAGCCAAAATACACTATTAAGCGAATCTATTTTTGCTTCTCAATGAATATCACATGATTATTTAAAAACTATGTATATATTTTTATAGAATTTATTTCTTTTTGAAGGTATAGAAAATTAGCAATATAAACATTGGAATATTCCAAAAAATGTTTGCAGTATATACTTCTCGTTGGGGCAGCTACATTCAACACATTAAAACAGTGATAGGCAAGAGATATAAATTGCTTAAGTTACTATAAATAAAGGACTTTTATATACACGCTTGTCAGGGTGGGTGTTTTGGAGTTTTCCAGATTTCTTCCCTTGTGACTATTGCCCATTATCTATGAAAAGTCCTTGAAAAAGGCACTATACGTGATCGACATTTAAATTTCTGTCAATAGATATGACCAGTGAATGGTCTATTATGCGATATCAAAACACACGATTTTTCAATGAAATTAAAGTTTCTACATTTTTACTATAAAATTGTGTAATTTAGTAAAACTTTCTTCTGTTATTGAAGACTGAATTGTAATTCTGAGTTAGAAGCAACTTCATTGACAGAATTATTTTGTAAGAAGAAAAAATCTACTTGGAATTTAATTTTTTCCTTAAGACTCAGAAATTACATCTTCGTTTTGAACATAATTACATCTAACAATATCAAATATTTTATAAAATAGATTATCAAATTACTGTATGAAATCTGATCTAAAAGTAATTTTAAGGATCATAAATCCATTCATTTTAAGTTCAAATATACGTTGCATATTTACACTAAACTCCAACTTGTACTTAAACATCGATATTTATTGAAAAAAATTCATATATTTTCAAATCCATCAATTTCTTCAATAAAATTTCTTCCACTTTTTTTTTTTTATCGGCTATGGTTGGTGAAGAAGTGATGCAGAATACGTTTTTGGAAGTTACTTGCTTAACTTATCTTCGTTTTACTTTCTGTTTGAAAAATATAAGCAAACATACGTAGATCCTTTCATAAAAAAATATTACAATAGATGTAAAAAAAGAGAAGATAGCTAATGTTTATAAGTCCATTTGGCAACAGACCCATCCGCAAGTTCTGTCATTATTGAAATCCTCGAACGACTTCCAACCGTAAAAGTTGTCAAAATTGTTTTCATTGAAGATTTTTTCTTCTCGGAATTCCGTCCTGTAGGAGCTAATTAGAAAAGTACAAGTCATAATTGCTTCAGCTAAATTCTAATTTTATTCTTGTTAAAAAAAATGACTTAATACTTAGCATTTAAAAATTTCCATTAAAGGTAAATTTATCTAACTAAAATATTATAAATTTTTGTGAGTCATTACAGACCTGTAATTCGAAAATATTAGCACTTAAAAACACCCACAGAAAAACACACTAACATTTACTAGCATATTTTCTTAATACGAATTATAAAGTATAATATACTACATAACCCATATTTAGAAAATAAAGGCTATATAGTATTAAGTATTAAAGACTTTTTTTTTTTTTTTTTTTTTTTTTTTTTAGTTTAGTTTATGAGAGAATAATCAGTTTTCTCATGTCAAATATTTAAATATAAAACTAAACTGTGACTAAGCACAAATCATCACGAATTGGTATGAAGATTTTTGAAGTTTAGAGATCTATTTACAATAAAATGAATTTTTTGTTACATTGTCAGAAATAGGAATATTGTCAAGAAAGTTTCCCTATTCAATAATATGTCATTTTAGCTCTTAAGCGTGTTGGTACTGTCTTAATTGCGCAACCCATGTGCATCGCATCCGCTGCATTCAACCCCCATGCAGATGGTTGACTCTAGTAGTAAGTAAAACTTAAAAAAGTAAAGGGATGTCATGACTTTTTGGCTTTGATCAAGACGTTTTTTCGAATAAACTAATATTAAGCTCATCATTTGATTGTGAACTTTTACAACGCTTAACTTACAGGGTGGAAGACAATAATATTCCTGTTAAATTTGTTTTAAATTACGTAAGAAGTTACTTGTAAGATTAAAATAATGCTTAGTTTTTTACAACTACAAAACAGTCACTCAAGCATTGAAGTTCTCACACAAAAATCCTGAAAACACTTATCCCTCTCTTTATATTTTAAATTAATTTTAATTTCATAATTTTTCAAACTTTACAAACATTTTAACTTTTAGTAGTTAATGTTAAAAATTTACTTTAACTTAAATTTACTTCATAATTTTTCAAATTATTATTTAGTAATCTTATCTTTCCCCCATTTTAAGTGCATAAAATTTTTGATGTGCTAGATTTGATGTTGTTGTCTTGTGCCAGTTAGACTGGCAAAATGGGGTGGGTTGCTCCACTTTTCCAACTAAACCATTATTTGGTGTGGAGTTCGACTTCCTCAGTACACCCATGCCATAGGTACTCGTTTATAAGGTAGGCAACCATTCACAATCCATTTATTTAAGAAAATGGCAAAGACAGGAGGGAGAGAGAGGGAAAGTACATCCATGACTGAACCAGGATTCGAACAAAGGACCTCCCCATTCGCCGTCAAGCACGTTGACCACTGGACAAGTTGGATGGTGCTAGAACTGATACTCTTCATTTTCACTTTGGATTTGTGTAACAGCAAGTGGAATCGAATATAGATCTTTCTATCCTGAAGAACATTATTAGATTTATCTATTATTAGATTTATATTAAGTTTAGGGAACAGAAGGAACCACATTTAAACTCTTTAAATTGCTTGCATTTAAAATCAGAAGAAAACATTTTAAATTATTGTTTTAAATGAAAAATTCAATAATGAAAGTTCTTAAAAATTCTTTATTAGAATATCCATAGATAAAAGAAACATGTGCGTAAAAATTTATGTCATTACGCATTTAAACCTAAAAGTTCAGGAATCAATAAATGAGTATACTATTTTTATTCTATGCAAATAATTATATTAAAATTTTGACTATACGAGCATCTACTGTTGCTATGCTGCGCCTTGTTGTTATAACATATAAATAAATCATAACCAATCTTGGTACATCACATGTTTGTTTTTACAAAACTTTAATTTAGGAACACTCACGTTTTTATGAACTAGTGCTTAGTCCCTATCCTGACACCATAGACAAAATGATAATTTTAATTCCCATTTTTTTTTACAGTAAAATTTTGCAAAACTTTTTTTATACATTCTGAAAATGGATGGAAAGATATTAAATAAAATAGAAGTTGTCAAAAAAAAAAAAGGAATTCCAAAGAACAGCCCTTTGAGAATTTTAAAAGCTGAAAGATAAATCTGAAAAATTAAAAGAAAAAGGAAATAGTACTAGAAAAAGTCCTCCATTTTTAAAATATAGGGAAACAAAACATTCTAAACTGTGGAAAAAGCTTTTCTTACTTGGATGAAAAAAATGAGAGGAATGATCATTCCTGTTGATGGTAATGTCATTAAAGAGAAATGCAACTGCTTTGCTATGAAGCTGAATATAAAAAAATTTAAAGCAAAGAGTGTAAGTTATCTCTTAAAATTTAAAGCTAGACACTGTTTCAGCTTTAGGAAATTGTGTGGTGAAGTTAGGTTGCTTAAATAAGAGTAATTGTTGTTTTTAAGTATGAATCTTTTTTTGCATGTGTTTCTTATAATGCATTCTAAATATTTTTTTAACAGTATTTTATTTATGAAGAAAAAATAGTTTAATAAAAAAAAATCAGATCTTAATAATGTGATTCATTTTTTTTTCTATTTTACGAACTTTCTTTTTTACGAATTATTTTATCGGTCCCTACGAGTTCATAAAAACTTGCGTCTATTGCATATTGTTTTGTAAATAAAATATTAAAAGAATCTCAAAATAATTTGAATAAAATTTATACTTTTTGCTTAAACGAAAATAAATTCCGTTTGAAGAATACATATAGACTGATTAAATATTACAAGAAGTTACGCAATGAAAGTTGTTCATTGTTATAATTATCGTCCATCAATAAAATTTTGTCACTGAACAATATATTCGACAGATGATCGTCATCGGTCTGATATGTTTTGCATATGTGAGCCACACGGATTCTCTGAATGTTGAGAATTGTTGAAAAACAAACAATGAAAATATTTTAAGCTTAGAAACCTCACACACAATCAAAATCCTATAAAGCCATTGTTTATTTAAGAAATGATTAACAAAATACCCATTTATGTAATAAAATTTTCCTTAAAGATTGTGAGAGACGTTGGGAACTAAATTTGCCAATTTTGAAAAATTTTGCTTGAGCTACGTCTTACCACTAACTCAAATATTTACAGTCTTGAAATTTAACTGTTCAACTTAAGCAAAATTACATATGGAAGATGCATATGTCTTTCTGTGGCACTTACAACTGTGTTTTGCATAGAAAATGAACCGCGTATATAAAACATTGTGGTTGGTCTGTACAAAGTGTAATCAAATATGCCGATTTTGTACAAGAAAACATGCAGTATGTTGCAAAATTTCTGCTCAGGGATTCTTTTTTTCAATTTTTTTTTCCATGCTGAAATTTTGATCTTATTGTTATTTTGCAATGCACTGTCATGGTCCAGACGCTATTAATAAACAATAGATTCACATTATAGATTAGTGCTCAAAAGTAAGAGAATTTTCAGATTTGGTCAATGATCTTTAAAACTACTGCACCGATTTTAAGGAAATTCGGTATGTAATACTTTAATACAATACAAATAACCATGCAACAGCTTTAAAATGTATACATGATCGTGCGTAATACTCACTAGAGTCGGAAGGCATGCAACAACGGTTGCCGAATAGAATAAGAAAAAATGGGTTAGTAGGGGTTATGAGACTCCTCTTACAAATCTGTAGCAAAAATTGTTTCATTGAGCAAGTATATTATTTGTGTGGTACTGTAATTAAAGGAAAAGATTTAGAAAAATATCTGATAATATTTATGTTTAGGAAAATATTTCTTTCCAAAATATGCGAATCTCTGCGACCAAAATATTTATAATGTTGTAGCTATACATAATTTTTATCTATCCTTGATATTGTGATACACGTTTACCTAAAAAATACCCCGTTTCTACGATTTCTAGCATCTGCAAATTTGAATTCCGAGTAAAAAAAAGTTTTAAAACAATTTAATTATAGGAAATTTTAAAATACTAATTAGAAAAAGTTAACTGTCATTATCATCAAAATTATATTTACAAATATATGTTGCGAAAAAATTAAATAAGTTCAGTGCTTCAGAAATGTCTATTATATTAACGAATATGATACTAATACAAAATTGTTAAAAAAATATCAGAATTATGTGGTTTGATTTTATACTACTTACACAAATGCAATATGAAAAATTATGTAAAATTTAAATATATGTTATGAATCATATATTTATTATATAAGAGAAGTATTTGTAACACAATTATATAAATAATAATTTTTCATTTTAGAATGGACGTGTCAAATGTTTAGTAAACAAAAGTTGAACAGTCGACACATTTGTTGTTTTGCCAAGTCTTCAAGTATGAAAGCCAATATTTTAGGAATAAAACAAGCAAATCGAAAAAATCTTTTTATGTGTGAACAAAAAAAATCTTTTTGTGAGTGAATATTAAATTGTTGAAATTTTTCTCTGGCATTTATAAGAAGGAGCCATTAAAATATGATTGATTTTGATGTTCTCTTAAATAATATCTTCCATTCTTTTTCCTCGGTTTTTCAAAATTGTCTCAACACAAAATTTCTTCTAAAATATTGATTTTGAATAGAAATGAATAAAACTAAGCAGAATTCAAAATTAAAATCACCGAATGAATTTTTTCAATGCTTATTAAATATTACAAAAAAAAGTGCTATAAAAGGTATAGTAACGACAGAAATTTGGAATGTTGGGAACTTAATGTTTTTCAACAGCTTTCGGTTGCTAGGTATACACTGCACGGTGATTTCCATATTACTGTAGCATATGGAAATCACCTGAATAACTGGGTTGGATTGTCTGAAATATTCAGACAACCCAATTTTTAAAAGTATTTGGTAGAAATACTTAACGATGCAAATTATGGTCTGGTACAGAAGCTCAAAAGAAGTCCCAGTGAATGTTTATAATGTGAAATAAATTATATAAAATCAAACACTATATATGAAAGGCAACGCAGTAATTTTTTTGAAAAATTCGAAGACAAAATTGAACGCACACATAACTTTATTTACAAAAACAACAATAATGAGCAAACATACAATATATAGGAGATCCTGGATAAGCTGCCAAATGAAAAGAATACGTGGCACGAGCCTTACATTTTCACTTGTGCCATGGTATAATGTAGTAAAGCAGGACCGCCAAAAAAGCCAGCACCACAAAGCTGCATATCAATATTCCGATGAGTCCTTCAATGTAGAAGCTAGTTTCAATGCCTGAAATTTAATAGAATATAATTCTTAGTATATGTATATAATGATAATATCACTGAAAATATTTAAGAGAAATAATGTTGAAATTTAATGTACTATTAAAGAAAATATATTAATATCTTTGGTACAAGTTACAAAACCATTTCCTGTTAACCTTTACTGCTTGAGTATATGGCTAGGTATCTTAGCCTTGAATACTAATAAATCTTTAGAGAATCTCGCTTAAAGTGGATTGGAGCTCTATACTCATAGGGTTCTTAAATTAGTTTCTATGAAGGGCTTAACGAGGCGTATTAGAATTACGCTTTTTGGAATGGAAAGTCTAGGAATGGTCCTAGCCATGATTGAATTTCAGAGGATGGATGTTGAGTTTTTGGTCTCAACTTTGCATAACTAAGATCAAGAAGAACACAGAAATAGAAATAAGTCAAAAGTATCTTACAATACTATTGATATTAGGTAATATGCAAATAATAACCGAGAATCGCGGTAACGCAGTTGAACATCTACCACGATTACTTTCTGACATGATTTTTTGATTGATTAATCTTTTTCAAATAGTCTAACGTATCGTGTAAAAAAAAAAAAAGAAACTCAGAAAATTCCCATGCACCCCACACCGACAGAGTACATTCAAAAACAAAAACGCTGAATGAAGCTAATTTTTCAACGGTGATCAAATATGATTGAACACTGGATTTTCCCATTCCTGAATCCGGTTCCACGTTTGAATACGTAAACCTTAAGCAGACAATTGTTTTGGATAATTAGAAATTGACACACTATATTTATCAAACACTTATGTATAATATAATCAAATACATTAACTGAAAACATGGATAATAAGAGTGTCGTATTACATGGAGTAAAGTTTCCAAACCTTCTATTATGAATTGGTAATCCAGTAAAGAACAGAATCCGTGTGCATAGGTTCAAGTGAAATAATTGAGAAAAAAAATTACAGATGCTAATTTTAATTTATTTTTTTTTTTAGAGCATCACAACACAAAACAAATATTTGCAATCAACATTATGGCTTGAGAAGCCGATAGATACACTTTTTGAGACTGGCGTCTCGTACACACAAAGTTTATAAATGAAGGTGGCTAAAGTAGCCCAAACAATTAGATATTCGTAAACATTGAGACTGACGTCTCCACTAATAAATCCCTTGTAAAAGATGGCTTAAGAAGCCTAAATAATTATTAGATTATCCTGAGACTGACGTCTCCAAAATCATCACGATCCTAATGGCTAGGACCCCAAAACAGAAGTTCCCCCTTACATAGACATGTACACTCTGTCTTATATCCTTTTTCTTTCGGTCTCGAAGAGGAGGGGAGGAAGGTGTGGCCGGATGTTGTGTCTAAATGCTTTCGATTCTCACACATGGCGTTGAAAATGTCTCGCCAATTTAGATAAAGATAGTGAAAATATTCGTCTATTAATAGTTAATATAAGTTTTTTGGCTTAAATATATTTATAAATTTTTATACAATTGTTCATATTCACACATGTGTATTTAGAAAACCAACATATTAATTCTTTCAAAGCACAAAATGTTTGCATTTAGTCTCCTTCGCATCACTTTGTATTTATTTAACCATAAAGAACAAAAGATTGTTAACTAATTAAAAAACATCACATTAATGGAAAAAAAAACATTACACACATCCATCATTACTAAGATCATTAAAAATACACACTGAGCCTTTAGTCAGATGATTGAAACGATAGCTAAAGAAATTTAACTTTTGAAATTCCATCACAAAAGCGAAATAACCAATGTAAAAATTCAAATAGTAAGTGCCGAAATCATTTTATCAATTACGTTAATCAAAAATTAATGATCTTTTTCACACTTAAAAGATGGTTTGACAAAGGCAAAATAAATCTTCTACACCATATTCAAACTTTAAACACTATTTTACTGTATTAAAATCATTCCTTTAAAAAGTGAAACTTGCATTTTAAGAAATATTAAATAGTGATGAGGAAGTAAGAATTTTATATTAATTGAAAAACTATAATACCTTATTGTTAAAATAAATTTTCAAAGTGCAATTTTTAGTTCGCAAATTAAGAAAAAGCATGTTTTCTTACAGCAAAATCTTTGAAAATTATAAGTCTTTATCTGTCTACATTTCCTAACAAATTCAGTGTATAATACCATTCAATTAATACTTCTGAAAATGCTAGTTGTTTTATTCATCTGTCTTTGTAATTTATCAAGTTACAACGAACCAAACCTATACGAATACTTTGTTTACATGTTAGTTGCCGTGCTGTCACTTTTAACTCACTAGTTCTAAGTAGAAATTAAACCCACGAACTGTTGAAGAGAAGATTAGAACCTAACAATTCAGCTGCCTACAATACAAGGCTGATAATACAATTTATGCGAAAGAAAAAAAAATATAATTTCTATTTTAATTTCACTAATTACAGCTCTGAATATACATATCATTAATGTCGCTTCCGCAAAATACAGTTGAGTATTGTATTTATCTACAAAATGAATAATTAAAATCAAAGAAAACTGTTGCAGTTCATACATAGTAAATAATTGCAAGGGAAGTAAGATAACTGTGAATAATCATATAGCCTATGGCAATTTAATAACAGTGTATGATGTCATTAAGTTGAGTGAGAAAGTAAAGTGTTTAATAAAATGAATTGCAAATAAACTCGTTTGACCTCATGAAACGTTAAGAGCATAATTAAAATATTTTCCTCGTTTTCGCTTAATTCTAATCATGAACATTTTGTGTTCATGATTATTGATTTTTCATTATGTATATCACAGAATATTTCATAGACTTCGGTCGTATGATTACGCACTTAAGCAACATATTACGAAATAAAAGCGCATCCATTTTAAAGATGGGTAGAGTATTTTTTATATTCAATTATTAGGAAAATAAATTTTAAAAAAAACTAGCGCTTGTTCAAGGAAAGCTAGTTTTGTACATTGCCTTCATTTTTCTCTCTTTCACCATCGTTGCACCCATGACCTAGTTTAACTTGTAACTCTTGGTACTTACTTTAGCTGAATATTATTGTAAATGATTAAAGAGTTCACAGAGAAAGTAAAAGATTAAATCTGTTATTGTGCTAGTAGATTTAGCTCTTTACAATGACTTCAATAAGCAATTTGAAAGTATAGATCTGGAAACAGGAAAATTAAAAAAAATAGTAATTCATTTTAAGTTGTTGCTTCCATCATCACAAATTAAATCTTCGCTTATTGTACACAAATATTTTAGAAGAGCTCACCATAATCTAGGTACAGAATTACAGTTTTAAGAGTGAAAAACCTTCAGATCGGTACCAGCTAAAACCCCAAAAATATCCCCAATATTCACTCATAAAATGCGCAAAGAAAACGCATCATTCAACTCACTTCAATACTTGAGGTCTAATTTGAAACCTTCCACGATAAATATGCTTTTTATTACAAACTTTAAACACAAAGCGAGTAGTAAAATTTGAAAAAGTCGTCAAGTACTCAATGAAATTGACTACAGGTAAACTTAATATAATTAAAACGATTTAAAAATTAATCATTTCCATAAAAATATTTCTAGTTTTGGTTTCCATTAAGCAGAGAATGACAATTACAACTAGCAATTCTACTGGGAAACAATTCACTTTTTTTTTTTTATGAAAGATTGCAACTGTCAAATGAAATAGGAAAAAAAAAATTACTTTCATTGGTCTCTTTAATCGCCATTTCTTTCCAGTTTCCAATATTTTACTCGATTTTCTGTCTATCATTTCATTTCCGTTATGAACTTTAACAAAATACATCGTGTGGTACAATATTTTCCTATGATTGACAGCGTAGTTAAAAGCTTTCTATTACCGATTATTTCGTTAGTATATTTTTCGTTTACATATGCACTTTCGAATTCACGTTAACAAGTAAATGTCCATGGATAAACTAAAAACATTTTCAAAGATTTTTTTCATGCTTACAATCCTTCAATAATCTTTCACAGATATTTGTCATTTTTCATTATATTCATCTTTCGTCAAACTGGCAACAAAACTACCTTTTTACAATGCATCAATTACTTCTCTTTCACTTTTTCTAGATAAGCATAATAAATCGCGTACTTTCATGAGCTGCAATACAATATTTGTTATTCAAGTAGTCTTAAATAATGAATAAAAATTTTTAGCATCCAACTCAATTTTTAAAAACGTAAATATTATGTTTTAAATCTACCATGTCAAATCACAAGAATCTTCGCCAACGTCATTATTTGACATTTTGGCGAACACATTTTTAACTTTTTTAACAATAAAAAGACTATTAAAATTTGTAGTATTCAGTAGTTTTATCATTTTAATGACTGTCATTCGCAAAATTCACTTCATATTCAAAGGTTCTTGAGAAAAAAATCATCATTAGAATAAATGTCGTATGATGTAATTGCGGATTTTACGCCGGCAAAAAGTTATCAATACTTATATAAGTGCACACGGTAAGTATTTGACTTTTAAAATGGCTAAAAACATTGAAATGAAGAAACTAATGCTGATTAATAATTATTGAGATTCATAAACATAAGAAAAGAATTTGAGAAACATATTCAAATATCCGCATGAAAAGAAGAATGAGCTAAAGTATAAACATATTATTAAATATATATATATATATATATGATGCAGATGTCGAACCAATCTTTTGGTACGGTTTCGAATTTCGTGAATTTTTAAGCTGTTTTCCAGTTTTCCTGATTACGAGGACTTACTTGACTACCTGGGAATTATCGACTATATTAGGTGTATTCCAAAAATATTATGAAATCATTTAACATTAATAACCATTATGAAAATATATATTTAGTTATAACATTTTTATTAATTACAAGAAATAAATTTATGTTCTAAAAGTTATTTCATTCATTCATTCTCGCACGTCTATTACAATTTTTTCTTATTATAAATCCTAATACTTTTCACTTTTATTTATATTTTTAATTTTAAATATTAATTTATTATTCGTCATTTACATTTTTTAAAAAATATAATAATGTTAATTTGCTTACAAATGAGTCCATTTGATTTTCTTCTTTTCTTTTACTTGAAAATCTTTATATTTTATAGTTTTGCTTAAAATTTTCATTATCATTCGACATAAATTTATTTACTTAAATGAATACAGCTTTTAAAACAGCACTTATTATGTAAGGGTAGCAATATTTTTGGTGGCCAACAAAATATCGCCAAAAAGAGTCAATAAATGTTGAAACATATTTGTCAATAAAATTATTGACAAAAAACCTGAATGATGAATATTCGTATAGGCAAAAGTCTTAAGTTACTTATGAAATTTAACAGAAATTAGAAATTGTAAATGAAATACTAATATGCCCAAAATTACTTTTCAACAATAAACAGTAAGGAACAACTTTGATATACCCCCCAAAAAATTACGCGCCAAATTTGGCACTTTTTAGGGTTGCTGTTTCTTATTTCGGTGTTGCTAATTTAGGTTTTTGCTGTTGTCAAATTTAGTAATTTCTTGGGAACTACTTTGATATTCCCCCCCCCCTCAAATCGGAAATTTGGCGACATTTTTTTTCTTACCAACCCAAATTACCTGTTCTTGGCGCCTTTTTTCTCGCCAAGATGGATTCTCGCTAAGTACAAATAATTAATACCCAAAAAAAAACTTTAAAAAAAATATAACTCAAAAAATGGTACAAAATACAAGAAAATACTAAATTTGGCAAAAGCAAAAACCTAAAAGCTGAAAAAATCTAAATTAGCAACACCAAAATAAGAAAGAGCAACCCTAAAAAGTCCGTAGGGAGTGCCAGATTTGGCGCGTAATTTTTTGAGGGGGGGGGGGGTATCAAAGTTGTTCCATTTCTAGTATTTTGTACCATTTTTTGAGTTTTTTTTTTTTTAAGTTTATTTTGTTATTAATTATTAATCCCTCTTGGCGAGAAAAAAGGCGCCAAAAACAGGTGTTTTGCTTAGTGAGAAAAAAAAGTCGCCAAATTTCCGATTTGGGGGGGGGGTATATTAAAGTAGTTCCAACATTAAAGTTGCTAAATAGAACATTATAGAAATTCATCAAGATTTTGCATTATTCCATGGTAGTTAAAAGTTTGAATTGCAGAAGAACGCGGGAAAAAAGTCCCAAATAATTCACCAAAAAACGAAATCGTGATATATATAACAAACGTTACTCTCTCTCGACATATACTTCTTATTTGAATAGCGGGAACAACTTTGATATACCCCCCCAAAAATTGCGCGCCAAATCTGGCACTCCCTACGGACTTTTTAGGGTTGCTGTTTCTTATTTTGGTGTACCCAATTTTGGTTTTTTCAGATTTTAGGTTTTTGCTGTTGTCAAATTTAGTATTTTCTTGTATTTTGTACCACTTTCTGAGTTTTATTAAAAGATTTTTAAGTATTTGTATTTAGCGAGAATCCATCTTGGCGAGTAAAAAAGGCACCAAAAACAGGTATTATGGTTGGTGAGGGAAACAAAGTCGCCAAATTTCCGATTTGGGGGGTATATCAAAGTAGTTCCGAATAGCGTCATAAAGATTATTTTTATTAAGATAATATCAAAAGATTATCTTAATGAAGATAATCTTATGAATAGTTACGTAAATATTGAGGTCGGTGATATTTTTAAGCTAAATGGCACCATGATCTACATATTTATCTTAGGTTTAATAATGATTTACTATTTACACTTTACCTTGAGTATAATTGTCGTACATTTCATTAAATGTAGGAATATTAGTCTTTACATCACGAAATAGGTGTAATTTCATTTTCTTGAAATATTTCCAGATTGATTCAATAATAATGTAGGATGTTCAAAAGTTACACTTCATAGATAACCAACCTAAATTATATTTTATTTATTGAGCTTTACAGCTCAGAGTTTCCGTAACGATAAGATTCTTAACATCAGATTTTGGTTCACTTTCTGATTTCAAAATTTAACTAAACTTGAAAATTATTTCAAAGTGTAAAAAGATTCGATAAACTAAACTTTAATTTCTTTCACTTCAAATACAAAAAAATTTGCTTTTATATAGATAAAATCATTTTTGTTTTCAGCTATCTATTCTTGCATATTTTAAACCACTAGATATATACAGCCAACCATGTCGAAATTTATTACTAGTGATGAAATGATTACGTCAATACTTGTGTGAACTGGCTCACACGTTTCCTTCAGAACGGACATTTGACTGAGACTACTTAGTTCCCATTTAAAAATATTAGGAAAGTTTTTTACATATAAACATAGAAACCACAAAGATTAATTTCCCGCTTTTTCCCAGAGTAATTACTTTTTATAACCATGAACATTTTATGAATCACAGATGCGTCTACTCAAATATTATGTCAAAAATAAAGATAAAATGTAATAATTTCGTAATTCTCGAATATAAAATGTATGGAATATAATGTAAAAAAATTTGTTGATGGTATGCAGAGACCTCTGTCGGATAAAAGAGATAAAGACATTTAAAAAGGCTAATACCAGACTCATTTCTTGTTTGATGCTAATTGAAGTGCAAAGGACTAGTTAACGTGCTGTACTAAGACGATATAATAGACGACATTAGTTGTGACGTCATATCCAGCAACTGTTTCCAAACATTTGCTGTTAAGCGCCATTTATCATTGAAACTGCCATAGACTTCGGTGATAGATGTTTAAATTGTTATTTTTGAAATTGATATTCATTATTTAAGGATAACGTGTTTGCTAAAACTTTTAACCTTTTGTTTGCTTAACCTTTGATTCTCGCCAAATTGTAGTCATAGTTAATCACCAAGCTGGGCAAAATCCAATCGTATTCTGGTAGCAACAGAGCAATTTATTGTTCTGTGCCAACAAAAATCACCAATAAAATCGATAGCCAAAGAAAAATCTCCAAGTTTGTCAAGAAGGCACTCTTAAATACAATGTTAAACAAATGTTTACATTGTATTTGTTTGGAAACAGTTGTGGATATGACGTCACACTAATGTCGTCAATATGATTTGTGAGTTTACATTTTGTTATAAACAATTTTTATTTAAGGGTCTATGCTCACACTAAAATTTAGAAGGATTCAAATTCCCACAGCTGGTGTTGTTCAAAAATTTAATGAGAAAGCTGTTAGATGAATTATACTTTAAATTGCAAAATATTTATACAACGATAAATATCCATTGAACAATGAAAATTAAAAAATGATAAGTAGTAAATATAAAATATGGTAAAATTTTTCTCATAATTTTATCTTACCAAAATTGAAAAAGAAATTCCAGAAGCACATTCAGTTACAATAAAACTAAAGTATCATATGAGGTGTCAACTTTACCTCTTGATTAAACATTTGAAGAAAACGCACAATTTCAACAAGAAACAAAACACAGAAATGCTAACAAATGCACAATAAACATTCTAGAAAGAATAAAAGTACATTATAATGTCAACATTGATTCAGTTTTTATGTAAAGTTTTTCTTTAACAATTCCTTAAATATCAGTAACAATTTCAGAAAGATAACTCACACTGTATCAAAGCTATAATAAATAATTAAAAATTGCTCAAAAAGTTATCAGAAAAATTTTGCGTACAAGTACAAATTACAAAGATATTTTCAAATTAATCTGCATTTATTTTTTACTACTTATTCATTTTAACTCTGGTGGGAATACAATAAATAAAATAAAAAAACATTGTTTTGTTGATATATTAGTACTTGCAAACAAGTAGACTTAAATATGGATTCTAAAGGAAAAGAGATTGTTCCGGACAAAAAGAAAATCATCTTGAGACTAAAGAATGAAGTTAAAATTCTTCGAGCAATTATCAAGAGAGTTGGATGAACTCATTTTCCCGTTAATCTGCGCTATAGGTCCCCTACTCTACCAGCTTGGCAATAAATGCACCAAGCGTGGTATACCAGACGTTTTTATACCTAATGAGCGCTTTATGGCAACCTCCGGAGGAAATAATTTGCGATTTTTCGCGCATGCTCATTAATTGATTTTTTCTTATAGCAATTTCATATGTAGTTAATTAGTTTCAGTTTGAAAAATCGGTCATTTTCATTGGTTGCTAATTAGTTTAAAACAGTTAAAAATCGTATTCCATTATCACCATGGCAACAGCGTTTTTGAAAACCCGCCAAGTACGGGACCCACAGCACACTTTTGCCAAGTTGGCAGAGTAGGGGACCTAAAGCGCAGTTTCCCCCATTTTTCTTTCCAAAGAGTATTCAATAATTACAAGTTATCGAAATCTGCTATCTCAAAGCCTAGGAACGGCCGACTATCTAAGCTAACTTTAAGAAAAAAAAAAAAAAAAGATGCATCTTGAAATCCGTTAGTTTAAATTTAAAGATTACTGCACCTCAAATAGTAATTAAGATTGGATAAAGAAATGTTTAAAAAATATCTTCATGAAGATACTAAAAACTCTGAAAAAAATCTGGCACCATCTGATGAAAATAAGTATTGTATCTTTGGTATCAAAGGGCGAAACTGGTGTGGAGAAAAACAAGTATGGCTTTTGAGAAGCAAAATCTTGTGTCTGCAGTTAAACATAGTGGATTCGCCGTAATAATTTGGGGGTGCATGGCAGCAAGTGGAGTAGATCGATTAACTTTTATAGACTTCATATTAGATCATATGGGATAGCTAAATATATTAAAGGAAAATTTGAAGCATAGTGCACAAGATTTTAACCTTGGCGATGACTTTTGGTTTCAACAAGACAACAATTTATACATGATTCTTATAAATTTATAGGATTAATTACGTTATATAAAATTAGTATTCCAAAAGAATGTAAGTGAGAATTATTGTGCAATTTAATATACTTTAATGAATTTGGTACGCATGTTTTTAGAAGATTCAACTCGAATGGTTAGGTGAAATTATAAAAATTGTTTAGTTCTCATTGTGAAACAGAATGAGGAGAGGTTAAAAAATTAGGCCATGATCTTCAATTTGGGAATTTCTGTATACGTTCACATAATATTTGAGACTTATGTGTATTATTATCACCTCGAAAGATTGACAGCTTTAAACAAAAACGTGTAAGTTCAAAAGTAATGAAAAGAGGTGAGAAAGAGATTTCATTTGATTTCTACTGACCCAATCAGAAGATGGTATGTGACAGTTTTGTACATTATGGAAATTTTATTGGAGACATTTATCCTAACTAATTCACGAGAACAATGGAGTGAGGACAACAGAGATAGCTGAGCTATGAAGTGAGGAAAGAGATAGCTCAAAGCTAAACAGTGTAACTTCACAGATATTAAAAATTACGAAGCGTTTGTCAATGACACTTCAATCCTCTAACCAAATGCTACAGTTGCTGGTCTCACCTCATCGTTATACATTCCCACCGTCGTTACGAATAGCCTGGTAGTAGAAAGATCGTATTAAGTTATTCCTTACTCGTATTGTTTTCCCGAAGTTTTAAATCCAATTTGGTTTGTCGCTGAACAATCATTTATTACACCTGAGAGCTAATTAGATCGGTACCTACATTTTAAAGTGGATTTCAATCCACTACAAACATCCAATCACAAGGTGGATTCGAATCCACGAGTTGTTGAACCGAAGGCAATAATGCTAACCTAACCATTCGGCTATCAGCTTGACGAAAAGAAACCTAGAAAATACCTATCAGATAAAGCAGACGCGGAAACATGACCTTCAATTTCTTTTATTTATGTGGTTATGATCGAATCTGTGACTTCCCATTCCAAAAAGCCCAACCTTACAATCAGATCATAAATTTTAATGTATCAGAGAAACCGAAAATTTTGCAACAGTTTTAATTACGTGAAATGTCGCAGTAGCACATCTGAATTGATGTTTAACTTTGTGACTAGAATGAAAAGAAACATCAGATTAATAATTTATAATACATATGGTTCCACTTTCTACTTGTAAAAATAAAATATTCGCTGATAATACGATGTCTTCCAATTCGGTAGTATTCTGTTGAAAGTTTATCCTAAACTTTATTTAATTACCTTGTAACGTTATAAATGAAGTATTATATACTAACCTTATATTTATAAATAAATTTTTGAACATAACCTTTAAAATAGACATAAAACTTGGAAAAGTACAACTTAATGTTAAGACTGAAATAGCTTAAAAACTTAGAATTGAAAGTAAATGATTTTTAATTATAGTCATTTCTAGTGTTAATTTATTTTTAAATATTGGCTTGGTATTTTTTTTATCCATGAAATTTAACAATGATTGTTGTTAAAGCAATAATTTAAAAAATGAAGTAAAGATTTCTACATGAAAATAACACACACACACATATTATATTTATATTGGGGCAAAATATCTTAAAATTAATGATAAATCAATTTTTGTAAAAATGAAAAATAAGTCAATAAGTCTCAATTAATAAATAATCGTTAAATTAAAGGCATATAAATTTGCTTTTATTTTCATTTTATGTTTCAAACTGCATTTAAAATATTTTTCACATATCAATCATAAATATTTTAGTACAAATTTTATCGCTCATTATGGTTTGGATTGATTTATATCATGACTATCTTATTGCTTAGAGAAATAGTCTTTGTTTTACATAGGCAACCTGCATAGAAATACATGCAAGACGTAAAATATATAAATGTATATGTAAAATCATAAAGTAAATAATAAAATAAGGTTGCAAAAATCTCATTATTTTATATGTCTTGTTAAAATGTCAAAGGCTCGAAATTTTATTATGCCTTTGTCTACCACACAGCAATTGCATAATACTAGATATTATAAAATGGAGACTGACTATTCAGCTTCTATTTGCATGCCAAAATTCAAATTTCTCCACAAAATTGAAATTTTACGCTGCTGAAAAAATAATTTATTCAATAAATTTTTACATTGTAATCATATAAAATTAATTTTAATTTAAGCATATAATTTTAACATTTTTACATTTCCTCACGAAATTGCGAAAAGTTTATAAAATAAGTTTAAAAATAAGTTTTATAAAAAGCAACACAATATTTCAAGTTAAATTTGACAAAAAATCGAGAAATATGTTCTAGTGATTATTTTTTATTAGTTATTTTTCGGAAAACTTTTATTTTTTGGGATTTATTTTTGTCTAGAATGATTTGACTTTGAATTCTGTGAGTATCTCAAATTTTCCAATCAAAATTTACACCGAAAAACGAAGCTCAAAAATAAATTTACAATGTTGTAATCAGGTATATATATATATATATATATATATATATATATATATATATATATATATATATATATATATATATAGTGAACATATTTATTTAGTTTACAAGTGCTAAATTCAGTACCACTACCTGTGTGCCCGATACAATTGAAAAATGTCTTCGATCTTTAACCTAACCAATCAAAATAGAAATTATTAAACACAATAAATTAAAATAAAATCTATTTGATAATTTTTTCCCGAAAAAAGTTCTTTTTCAAATTATTTAAACATTTTAATTCTTATCAGCTATGCCATTTTAAAAAAGAAAATATGATATTTTTATTTTTGCTGTTACATTCCTATACATTAACTGTACATCTTTACATCAATGTTATGATGTCATTAAATAAAGTTTATTAAAAATACGAAAAATTTTGGTACAAGGAAATTTTTAGTAGCAATTTAAACTAAAAATAAATGAAAATATTTTTTTCTATTTCTAATGGAAACTATATTGCAAGTGTATACATTTTCAATTTTGCAGTACTGTGAAAAGAAATATTTTGATATTTTTTAATGTTAAACGATTGATGCTTCTACGCAATAATAATACACTTTGTATATTTTTAAGCGATTCAATTTTTCTGATGTAGGGAAAAAACTTTCAATGCATGCATCATACACACATTCATACATGTGTTAATCAAGGCTGTTTTAATGCATTCAAATCCAAAATTGAACTTTTTTTTAAAGCACGTGAGAGAAAATAATTTAACATCTTAAAATGTGGTCCTTTTTTGGATTATTTCAAATTTAACATTTAAAAGGAATGCGTGTAAATAATGACAACATCAACTCAACTGTTGCCGCCCAACCTGTCTAGTGGTTAGCGTACCTGACTACAGATGGGTGGGACCTGGGTTCGAATCCTGGCTCGGGCATGGATGTATTTTCTCTCTCTCTCTCTTTCTTGTCTTTGTCCTTTCTTTGTGTGTGAATGGTTGCCTACCCTATAAACGAGTACCTATGGCATGTGTGTACTGAGGAAGTCGGACTCCACACCAAATATGGTTCAGTTGGAAAAATGGAGCAGCGCACCCCATATTTGCCAGTCTGGCTGGCTGACACACGACAACAACATCAACTCAACTGTTAATCTACAAGATTAACATTTGAATTTCTTTATATATATATATATATATATACAACCAAAGCAATAAGTAATGAAACATGCATTCTAATCATTTGATTTAGCTATTACGAATTTCAGCTGTATATGATTTATTGTCTATATTTTAATATGAAAATATCACCTTGCTTTCCTTTTTATTCCCAAAGATGATAATGAGGGATTTGTTTTGTCTTTCAGAGGTGACTTTTTTGCACACGAGACTAATTAGATGGGGATTTAGTTTAAAGTGGGTTCCGAACCACTACAAATATCCATGCCCTCGGTGGGATTCGAACCCATGAACTGTTAAACCGAAGGAAAGAGTATCAACTATTTCAGCAGCCAATTTGGCAGATATTGAGAGAACTCAGAATCATTAAGAACATCCATTCTCAAGGTGGGTATCACATCCATGAGCTTGAAACTATCATAGACTAAACATTAAGCTGTCACTTCGGTGAAGTTAGAAGTGTGAGTAGCTTAGGACAATATTTTCACTCAGGCTGACACCATGGTAAAATTCTATACAGCATTAGATTCTTTGAAGGAAACTTTTGCACACTTTATAAGCAAAATAATTATTTTTGCTTTCATCTTTAGAACATTAACATTATGCAATGCATTGAATAGTGTTTATCTTCAATATTATTTATGATTGAAGTAATATTGAGGGAGTAGGTTTTAAGGGGGTGTGATTGCGTACTGAAGAGCTATTAATCATTTTACGAATTCGCATTAGATAAAGCTACATGATGATCATTCTTTACACAACGTGATTTTCTTAATGTTGAGTCTCTTCCTTGTCATCAAAATTGAAATATATTTGTGACAACCAATATATGGACAGTTTGATGTACTAGATCCAATTTTATTTAAATTTTATCTGATAATGCACAGATTTCTGCTTTCTAACCAGAAATAAGTGATAAAAGAAATAGTTTGGTTACATCAGACGTGTGACATACTTACACACTTCACGTTGAATAAAACTTCTCTTCGATTATACTTTCTATTTATCATTTTACACTGTTAGCATTTCTGTTTGTGCTGAATCTTCAAGTCAATTGTTATAGGAAGGAAATTCACACGATGCCATCTATAAGTCTTTTATGTTTTTTTACATCTAAAATTTTCATCATTTCTAATAATAATATTTTTCACCATGTTTTTACCCAAGAATGCAATATAAATATTAACAAACCAGCAAAAATAACGGTAAAAGTTTAAAAATTTACAAAAGTATTAAGAATAAAAAATGTAATTGAGATTTATAAAATATCATAGTTTCACATGCAATTAGTCTGTTATAAGGTGATTTTATACAAACCATTGTGTACAAATATTAGTTTTTACAGTTTGCCTTTTCTTAAAGAGATAAAATCTATTAGTCTACATGATAGAATAATTTAAGGATAATTTATGACAACTTTTTTCAAACAAATGTGCACTATATTCATAATAAAATCATGCTTCAGAGATTTGCATAAACTGTTTTGAAACAAAAAATTATTAAATTACAAATTTTTGTTTTTACCGTTCTATGGCCACACAAATAGCGTACACCATTTACAAGATCTAATTTTACGGGAGTTACACACCGTGTACAAGATCTAATTTTACGGGAGTTGCGATCTAGAATGGGTTTCAAATTACAAACATCAACATCCGAGATGAGTATCGATTCATGAACTATTGAATAGAAGTGCAGAACTTAAAAAGCAATACTTATTATTTCAGAGAGTAAAAAATAATATCCGAAAAACTATAAATTAAAAGAACATAGCTGCATATGAATCAGAATGGAAAAAGAACATGTCACAATAAAATAGGTTTTCAGGTAAATAAAGAACAAAATTATATTGAAGAAACAGGTAAATATAAGTTACAGTATACGCAAACATATTTAGGCGACAATAATCAAGAGCATTTGGCGACTTTTGCATTAGAGAATAACAAATTCCTAAAATTTTATCATTTGTACAAAAGTAAAAATCTACTTACTTTTTGCTTCAATGAGCTCGGCTACTTCTTCAGACTTTGTTGTATTAAATGACAAGGCTGCAAAAAAAATATACATATAAATATATATATATCATTAAAACTTTTATTCATGACAACAACTGGTAAATTATGAAAACGTGTGAATTACTACGGAAAACATTATTTTTGACGACAGGAAACTATATGTTTTGCACTATTGAATACAAAAGTTTTCCAGTAAATCTGATATAAATCATTATTGGTAATTTCCTTTCGTGTTTTTTTATTTCATTCTGGGGAAAAAAAAAAAAAAAAAACACCACCAACTTTATGAGCAGACGTATTGTTATTTATTCGAATGAGAAGCATGCAGTCGACTAAATCGTTAGTTTTTTTTTTTATCTTTTTCTGGAAATTTTCAAAGTCACTTCATGTTTTAAGAATTTTATTGAGAATGTTAAACCTTAATCTTAACATAATACACGAATTCTATTTCTACTTTTTAAGTTTACTTTGATTTTTGACGCTTAACGGGATTCTCTATACGGGGGGCTAATTAGAACGGGGCCGACCGTTTAAAGTGGATTTCGAATCGTTATATTCATGCCCAAGATAGAGTTCAAACCACGAACTTTTGAACCGATGGGCTGAGCGGTAACAGTTATGATGCCAGCACAAGTTAATATTCAGGATTCCCAAAATAACTTTCAAATGATTTTCCCCGACCATTAAGAAAAAATTTCCTTGAACACCTATACATATCTACCGAAAAAGTTAGCGCATAAACCAATCTTTTAGTCATTAAAATATTAGTATTTTCCATAATCCATAGAGCTTTTTAAATTCTTATTTTTCTTTCCTTTTTTAACTATTATAAAAACATAAGAGTTACACCAAAATGAATGTAAATTTATTGGTTTATCTCTTTATTATAACATTTTATATAGGTGAATTAATTCAATTAGGATCTACAATTTAAAAAGAGTTTCAAAACTGTTAGTTAAACGACACTAAAATAGAAATTGCACCCATTAACTGAGAAATTGTAAGTTGGAGCTTAAACTATTCATCTACCACAGATGGGAGGAATACAGATTAAAATAATTAATAAGAAATGAAAAAATATCAGAACATAAATTTATACATATTTAAAACAATTTTAACATTAAGTACACCTACAAGTAAAAAAATACATCTTACTAAATACATTACAAAAATTCGTACAGAATTTATATAAAAATTAAAGAACATAACCTCTGAATTGACTAAATGTGTCCAAAATGTTTTGCGATCTTTACAAGTAAATTCTTTTCCATTTTTAAAATGTTCTTTTTCCTCCTAATTAACTTTTTCACACTGTAGAATTGAGTAAAAAGCTCTTTTCCATGATATTCTATTCATTGTATTTGCTTTTTTTAATAAATTTTATTATCTTTTCATAATAAATTTTTTGCTATAGTTTCATCATCTTTATCTCCATATTTTCTTTAATGGGACCAAAAATTCTTGATTCTACATTCAATGTTTCTTAATATGTACTCATTTTTTATTTCATAACATTCGAGTTTCGAGTATACAATATAGGTCATAAAGTTTATACATAAATTTTAAAGTTTTTTCTAGATTGATTTACTTTTTTCAAAATTCCATTAGTTCATTATATTTCCTTCCATTTTATATCATTTTATTTATACATTCTCTGCCATGAATTTTCTACCTATTACTAATTTCATTTTCTTGTACACTAGCTAAATTTTTCATCATTTATGTTTAAATCTTATACCCATATCTTTTGATTTCGTTATAAATTTAAACTATTGTTTGTTTGTGACGTATTTTGTTCTGGCAATTATTACAATATGATCTGTATAGATGCAGATTTTTTATGCTTTAATAAATTTAGATACTATTTTCTATAATTGATAAATCTGATTGCAAAAATTAGAGAGATACATTAGAAACCACAAGAATAGAAATAAAGAACATTCATTTCTATTATTGTGGCCTAAATTATGATCAAATTTTTTCAAGAAATTTATAGATAAATTATATCGCAGTATTCCCTCTATATTTTGTTAATCGAAATATAATACATGTTCTCGATATTTTAGTTTTTTATACTTTTAACACAACATTCAATATCTGTGTCATAAATACATTAATAGCTCTTTGCTATTCAATATTTGTTTCTATGCTTAATATCTTGATTTCATTTCTATTGATTTTATTTAGCAAATTTGTAAAAAAAAACACTATCCATTTTTCTATTACAAAATTAACTTATATATAAGATTTTATTGATTGTTAGTCTGCATCAATGTTTCATATGTTTTCAAGATAACATTCATGTAACCTCACAAATTTGAAACACAGATATATTTTGTATCATGGGGAGGGTCTGTGTAGATGCATAGAATTGGATTGTATGTTAGTTTTTGATTTTCTAAAATAGGAATTCGTTCATAGATTTTCTTCAACAGGAAAACTCCGACACACTAAGAATTATCCTTAAATTGGTAAATTGTCATGTGAAAATATGAGACATAGTTTTACAGCTTGCAAAATTGCTTATATAACTGTTAGCCCAAAAGAATTGAAAAAAAAAAAAGGTTCTCGAATGTCTTAGATGAGAATTCGGATTCTTTTCCAAAGAGTTTTGAAATCACAATGAGTACTTTAAATTACCTAACAAATTATTCAGCCTCTCCATTGACGTTGTGACTAGTGTTTAGAAAATAATGTTCAAATTTAAGTGTCTAAGTCGTTCTCTTTCATGGTCGGAAATTATTTACTGGTAAAATATTAGAGGCTCAAAATAATAAAAATAAACAGTCAGGGTAGTAGTCAGGTATGTAATAAAGAAAACATTGGTTAAAGGTATCTTATATAGGGGATAATATTTAATTTTGTATAAGTTTCATATCCGATTAAATAAGCTTTTACTTAATATTTTTGTAAAATATAATTTTAAAAATAATTCTACCGTTTTAGAGCATTTTTTAAGTTTACAAATATTCATTTCTACAATAAAGTGTTTTAGAAATATCAAATACCCGATAGCCGAATCTTCGTGATCTAGTTAAATATTTGTGTTAAATATATTCAAAAAGCAAATTTTCGCAGTACTTTGTGATAAGCCAAGTTGAAACAATGAAAAGTCAATGATTTATTGTTTTCAATACACTATTTCCTTCCATCTTGAAAATAAAAAAAGTATGAGATGTTAAAAAATTTTTTGTTATCAGAATTTCATAGATTCGGTTAATCGTCTATGGTATTTTAATAAAAAACTAGTCAATGAATTGATAAAATGTCTGACATTTATCTATTATGATTAAAATAATAATATTAAATAGGAATTCGTTCATAGATTTCCTATTTAATATTACATAATAATTAAGAATATATTAAGAATTAAAAAGTTATGAAATAAGAATTAAAAGTCATGATAATAATTAAGAATTAAAAAGTCATGAAACTGATAATATTAGTATTAAAATTATATTAATTTGATAAAATAATATTGTAGACTTGAATTTATTTGCTGTTAATTATTTGAGTACAGAAACTTACTATCATAAAAAAATGTGAAAATATTATTTTTACTTTAATATTAAGAATTACGATTAATTTAAAAATGTAATAAGAGAAAAAAATCATGCCTGAATAATTCTAGTATCTATATCGAATGGGTGTATTTTTACTCTGTTTTTATGTTGAATGGTTATGTTAATGATGGTGAAAAGTTCAAGGTCACGAATCATTCTTGTTTCAAGAAATTCAAGGCTGCTCGAAGTTATTTAAAAGTGTGACTTAAAATAAAAACAGTTATGTCTACAAATGCAAGGTCACCGTATACTTGTATTATTACTTCGAAATGTGCAATTCAGTTCCACATGTGATTAAACACTTGTTACTAAGCGAATCATACTTATTCACTTACAAACACTCATTTCATTGAATAGAAGTGTAGAAATTTATCTATTTAGAAAATGAACATTGTTCTAACTAAATTTGTTCTTGTTTATACAGAAATTATATTTTATCGGTAAATTCACCAGTGCATAATGAAAGTTTACATATAGCTTTGAAATTTAGAAATGATGTTTGGTTTTTTGGAAACCTATAATATATTACCTTATTCGTTTGTTGATTGTACAGTTCTAGTCATTTTCGTCGTGAGTTTAACGACCGAGATTTACTTTTTAAATCGGATTCCGAACCACTGTTACTAAGGTACAGAAATTGAACCCAGGAACTGTTATTAACTTTTGAAGGACATTTCGTATCAAGTCATATTCACGTAGAATCCTTGAATCAGTGCTCAGTGTAAAATCCTTGGAAAATGTCAGCCAAATATAAACCTTTTTTAAGCCTTTCCTAAATTACAAAATTTTATTTATTTGAACAGAACAGAAGTTTTGTTTTCTATATTTATTTACAAGTGCAAAATGCTATCTCTACGTGAATTCTTAATTATTTTTTCAATAAGAATATAAGTATATTTTTCGGCAATTTAAATAATTAATAGTTTTTAAACAGAATTATTGAAACATACATTATAGGATTTTTTGTGCATTCAAGAAATTTTTGTATTTAAAATTTTTTATATATAAGGTAACTCATATTACAGTTCTCAGAAGGTTGATAAAAATATCAAGCTTTTAATACTTCATTTGTTATTGAGTCAGCAAGCAATTATTCATTAGATTTTAGCGATAAATTTAAAGAGAATTAATTATGTCTTTGAGCAATTTTTCAACAGCGCAGAAGGTAGACTGAAGATTTTATTAGGGGACAATAAATATTTATAATAAAAATTTATAGTGGTTTAAGACAATAACTGCGAATAGCAATCAAGGACACAGTAGGCTAATAGAAGGAAGTAATCATTGAAGACTATTTTAAATAGCTGATTTAGAGAAAAATATATATAGAGAGGTACCAGTTCTCAACAAATACCTTAATTTAAGATTAGTTTAAATTTCCGTAGGCTTTGTTATGGTGCAACATAAAAGTTTTGTATGTTTCCTTCTCAACAATTATTTTTTGTTTATATGATTAATTAATAATGAGGCAATTCTTTAAATACTAAGATAAAGGGAAAAGCATTAATCATTCATCTGCCAACTCGTCAAATAAAAATATGGAGAAAAAAATACCAATGCATGACCCATTATTTCATGGTTATTCAAAGTAATCAAGTTAAAGGCTGGGATTAGTGGGTTTAATTTTGGTATAATTTGGTTTCTGCTATATACTATTTCAACTAATCGGCACAGTAACATGTTAAATATAACTGTTTTAGAATATTTGACATGCAGAAAAAGAAGCTGGAAACGGACACAAATGTGTAAGCTTTTGTATGTACTAAAAGTACGATGATATTTGTAAGGTACTAAAGGTACTATGTACGATGTTACATATAAATATCTACTTAAGCGTTCGTGGTTCAGTGGTAAGATTGAATTTTAGAGTGGAAGATCACAGGTTTGATACAAGCTACTATTGAGCAATGTGGATAGATGCTGAGCTTTTGCCTTCAGTAAACACGCCTGTCCTTTCCAGGTTAATTTGCTTATTGTGTACTTCCTGCCAGGAAAGAAAATGTACAGTAGACGCTTTATGAAGCCTTCCAACAATAACGAGAAGTAAAATAATCCCTTATGTGTGGTGTCAAATATCCTATAAAAAGTGAGGAAAAGAAGAAAGGCTTAAGAAAGCTCTATCAAAAAGAAGTAAAATTTCTTACACGAATGCTTTATATAGCCATTAAAATTGAAATATAACTGAGGCAGACATGTTAATGATTTAATGCGCATACATTGATATTCTCAATAAAATAAAGTTTCACCGTTTATATAGAATACCCATTGTGGTAATTTTTATCTAAAAGGATTTTTTTTTTTTAAAAAAACTATTCTGAAGATTTTTCTTAGAACGTCAAAACTAGGTGTGGCATAGGTGAAAAATGTTTTTCAGGTTCAAAAATTCTTTTCTTTTAACTTTTTGCAATAAAATTCATGAATGTGATCCAAGTGATGCAGAACAGTGAATGTCCTTTCAAAAGGTCGAATAGACTGCAATTTATCATTATCCAGTTCATTTAATCATGGGTTTAAGGTTAAAAGAAGGAAAGAAACTTTTCTTAATCTTATTGGTATTGGTTACAAATTTGAAAAAATTTATAATTAACACATAATTTGACATTTTAAGGAAAAATTTTTAAGTAGTTTTAAACCCATAAAATTTTAAATATTTAAAAGTTTAAAATTTTATATATATTCCATAAGCAATATTTTTTGTCAAAATCTTCTGAAACATGAGTTTTCTTTGCATAAATAATGTAGTATAAATAGTGTAGTAATAGTAGAGATTGAACATCGAAAATGTTTAACAATTTAGAATTTAAGAAATATATGCATTCGGTATTTCGAAATTTTTCCCCAACCACTCATCATACAAATAGATTTTAACTTAAGGTATATGATAATATTCTACATTTCAAATCAATAGCTATTAAACTGCTTTTTCAAGGTTCCTTATACTTTTAATATTTCTTGAAAACTTTATTTCAATTCATAGTCTTATACACAACTATTCAAAGATTAACTATAGCCAAATGTTAGCAAAAGTACTCATATTGTAAGAATACGATAGCAAATAAACTATCATAGAGCTAATATTGTCGATGTATGTATAGAAAGAATTGTCGATTGCGAAATTTTGAAACAAATGAATTCCTTCATAAAATTTTAAATAAATTATGCAAAATGAAAAGAACACCAGAAATAAAAAATTAGGGTTTTAAATAATGTTTAATAAGTTTCGCAACAGAGACCAAACGTAGAGTAAGCATTGTAAAATCAATTTCAAAACTAAGCAGTGGCCATCTTGTGGAATTTTTACCTCCGGTTGCAAAGGTTTTCCAGCCTACAACGAGTATCGTCTAAAAACAGCCTCTACGAAGCCTGTCCAAGATTGCCTAGTAAATTTTGAGGCCATAATATCTCCACACTTCTAGTGATTGCTAGAATACATGGACTCAAGGACCAGATCTAGCTGTTGCTAGATCTGGAAAAATTAGTGACAACAGATCAAAACTGAAAAATTTATAAAAAAATAATAATTGGATAATTATTTTTCGATAAAATCGTGCTGACTCTAGAGGCAGTATTATTTAAAGGAAAAAAAAATGTGAAATAAATAAAACTATATAAAGTAGGTATTAAAAATAAAGTTAAAACCGTGAAAACATAATTGTTCTAATTTACTTTTAACATTTCTTAGAGATCTAGCAATGAGGTTTTAAATCAGAAAACTGCGAACACATTCAATGCAGCAAAACTATCAATTTCGGCCATAAAGAGTATTTTTGTTCTAAATGACCAAGGCATGGTTTTTTTTTTTTTTTTTTTTTTTAAAATAACACCACATTATGAACTATCAAAAATACTGTTGTTTCATTAAAACAATTTTTTAGTGATTAAGTTCCTCTTAAAATTTATGCTTTATTGATTTTTTGAAAACACTAATTGTAACTTCTCGTTTTATATATTTTGCGCAATGTGATTTATAGATGATGATAATAATAATGAAAATAGCCATTGTAGTCTTGGGTACACTGTATGTAGAGGAAAAATTGATCTTTTAAATTTGAAACAGTTATATACTGTATTTGCTTTAACTTAAAAGATTTCAGTGTTTATAATATATTATCAGCAGCATCATATTAATTTAATTAAGTCATTTATAGCATTTATTCTAAAAATCGTTACATAATTTCACTGCATATTTCTATTTTAAGAAAAATAACTAGATTCATGAATTTACACTTTTATTTGCCAGCCATTGATTAATTGATTACATATACTTCGTTGATGTCTATGCTGACCCTTGTTTCAAGCTCTATACCTAATTACAAGTTTGCTGCCTTACTGCAAACATTGTTCATAAAAAGGTTAATTCAACCGAAAACAATATGAACATTTACGTATGAAATGGGTGTCGATGGTTGATTTGATTCGATTAAATGGCCAGGTTTCACACACTAAGCCTTAATTAGATCGAGACCAAAAGTTTAAGAGAGATTTTGAACTAATATATATATATATATATATATATATATATATATATATATATATATATATATTCATTTGAATGCTACTTATTCGGAATCTATCCAAATATATTTATTTAGATATATTCTATATGAATATATCAAGAATGAGATTAAGTTAGGTTAGGTTAGTTTGTCATTCAACATTCATTTGTTTTGCACACAAGGGCTAATTAAAATGGGATCTACAATTTTAAAGTGGATTTCGAATTACTACAAACGTCCAATCCTAAGGTGGGATTTGAACTCACAAACTGTTAAGCCGAAGCTGACCACTTGATTCGGCGGCCATCTTGGATATCCAGAAGGAAAATAGAACTTATGAACTGAGGTATAAGTCGAATTGATTAACTGTTATATTTCAATGCAGAGTGCTAATCACTCAATTGTCAACTCTGCTAACTAAAAGAGAAGAAAGGAATTAAAAAATTTCTATTTTCAGTTTAAATTTAAAAAAAAATTGATTTTATAACAATCAGTGGATTATTCTAATTTAAGATGTCTTTCTGTGTTATTTTATAGCTAATAATGCTATAAAGCACAATTAGCCATAAAATTACGCAATTAAAACTTAAATTGAAAAATTGGGATAAATTCAAATCCTTTTGGTAGAAAAATTTTACTTTAACAAATAATTTTAATACGAAATCGGAACTTTTTATAAAATTGGATTTAATTGATTTGACAATAAATATAATTCTAATTTTTCTAAAAAAGTAAAAACAAAATATTTTTTATAAAACTATTACATGCCATTTTTGATTTTCGTGTCATAGTTTTGTTTTTATTGTGTATAACTTATTTATAATAATTTCGTTCGGTTTTCAATTTAACCTATTTGTTTCAAACAAATTAACATTTTCATTCACTGATTAAGTTTAAATTACTGAAGCGTTGATTTTACTTCACTAAAGAAACTTCGATTCACATCGCTTTTTAATTGTTTTCTGATAACATTTTTTTGTCCTTAATATTCTAGAGAATATGTGAGAAAATCTATATTTTTATTTCCAAAAGTATTCAAATGAGATAATTTGGAATTTGAAGTATTTTTTCAGTTAAAAGTTAGAGAAAAAATTTCCAATTCGATCTAATATAACCATCTCTATATCAATGATGTAAATTAACTTAAAAGCAATTTGATCGGTTAAAAATTCGGAAATATCGGAAAGAAAAACAAGATACATTTATTTAACACAAAAAAAGATATTAAATTCAAAATGTTAGAAATTATTTAACTAATTTCGATTCCATCTGTTTAAAGTTGAGAGAATACATAGGTTTATTTTATATCGTTTATCGCTCTATAAAAATTTTTCTACACACACACAATCGGTCTAATTAAGTAATTACCTTAGAGTTTAAAGCAGATTTGAAGCATAACATTCATCCATATCAAAATAAAAGTTCAATCTATGAGCTATTAACATATTCATGCGTTTAGAATGACAAGACCAGGGATTCGCAATCGGTTTGCCACAGTAAAAAATACGAAAATAGTAAAATGAAATTATTTTTAACACAATTTGTAGTTTGTGGGTTTACTACTCTACTTTCTTTTTGCGCCTGAGATTTGGTTTGTTAGTGTATCACTTAACAATCATTTCTTGAACACAAGGACTGATTAGAGCCTAGTTTAAAGTAGTTTCTGATCCTCTACA
The DNA here is from genome assembly GCA_026290005.1 of Latrodectus geometricus. Taxonomy (NCBI): domain Eukaryota; kingdom Metazoa; phylum Arthropoda; class Arachnida; order Araneae; family Theridiidae; genus Latrodectus; species Latrodectus geometricus. Next base: position 79,880 of record JAPDSC010041201.1, read on the forward strand.
AACTCCAACCATAAATTAGATTTGAATTCATGAACTGTTAAACCAAAGGGTAGAGCTCTAACCATTCGCCTGAAGCTGCCAGCTTTTACACACAAGAATACTTAAGGGTTAAAAAGGATTTCAATAAACTGCAAAAACCAATATAAAAATTAATTCGCAAATTAATGAACAGAATACAAGAATAGATTTGTTCAGGAATTAAATGGATTAATTAAAATTAATTAATGGTGGATTTAATTTGCAAAAGAATTCTGTTTCTATGGTTACAATCCCTAAAGCCACTGATAGGCATATATAGGCAGTTGTGGTTCACCATGATATTGAATTTCTCAGCGATTTAGACAACCATTGTTGAAAAAAGAAGATTGTTGTACATTTTTGCTTCCTTCATGCATTGTCAATCACGAGCTCTTGAGAGTCTTCCGGATAACTCCTTCCATTGCAATACACATGAATAAGCTAATCATTTAAACAAAAAAAAAAAATCCTCCAAAAGACAAATAGGCAGGTAGATATGTAAAGAAATTTTATAACACAAACCTTCATATATTAATGCATCTACTAGAATGTGCCAAAAGTAGGTTATTTTATTGCTCACCATGACCTAGTGATAAGATTACATTCTACTGAAAAGAAGGGCTTAAGTCCGATCCCAGCCACTATGAAACCATTGAAAATGAACATTGCGCTTATATTTCATACATGCATGGGAATCAGAATTGATGCTGGTGTGAGTCTTCTAGATTTTCTCCTTTGTGACTCGGAACTACGTTCTTAATCTATCTATAAAAGAAAATATGCAGCAGAAGTTTGCATGTCTTATAAAATCTTTCAGTAGTTAGGCTATCCAAAATGTGGTGTCGAAGTAGATTATATATATATAGGCTGCTTACTTAAAAATCATTAACTCTAAAGCACTATTTAAAAAGAAGCATTTTGTAAACACTTTATTTTATATTGTAAGATGTTTGCCATAAGAATATAATTACAGTGACAAGAATTGTTTCTTACAATTTACTATTTTGCAATAAATAGGCTGTCACACTTTGTTATAGGAGAACTTGAACAAGAGGCAATGTTTTTTATTTATTATATTCATAACTATTTGATTATCAGATTTTATGCAATAAAAATGACGTCATACACGAAAACTGGTTATATATACAAAGATATAAAACACACAAATTCTGATTATTACAATCAGATGCCTTACATTCTACTATACACATTTAAAATATTACTTAAAGTACCTAAAAATTCGTATAAGCTGCATGAAACTTACTGAATGACGTATGACATTGTCCAAAATACTCATTATTCATAAATCTTTTACACAACTCAATTACATTTCTATTCAATGTCGCATATTTGTTTCTTTAAACATAGTGTCTTCATATAAAGGAAACAATGTTATAGTTCACATTTAAAAAATCATTACATCCAATGGTGAAGAATAAAAAAATTTCCAAATGGAGAAGTTGCTTAAATTGCACAATAAAACTTGTATACCTTTATAAAGAAATTAAAAAAAAAAAAAAAAAAAAGAATTTAATATGAAAATTGCTACATTTCCTGGCACTAGGTGGTATCATTTCAACATTTGTAATTATGTATGCATTTTTAACTAAGTAAATAATTTTCCTTCCTTCATCAAAAGGTCACTATTAATTTTAACACAGAAATGCTCACTTTTAGATGACATCACACTTTCAACTGATATTTTCAGAGAAAAATAATTTTTTTCGTTCATGAGATAGTGGCAATGTTTGATTTACGTGCATTAAGCTGAAGTGAAATGACAAGATGGACGTGAGACTCAACACAAGTTTTCTATTTCCTTACAAATTAAGAAATTTTATGAGAAACTGCTATTCTGCCTTAGAAGTTCTGATATCTCTTTTTAGCGAAAGAAAAGCTCGATTCTCTTAATCTTTGAGAGGCTTAAATGCATTTAGAATATGATATGCAGTTATTTTGTGTACATCGCAAAATAACAGCATCACTGTCACACTAGAAGTTAGAGTTGAGAGAAGCAATTTCTTAAATAAGAACAATATACTGAAGACTTTACTAACCATATCCCGCCCCCATGCACGTAATTTGAAACCAGAGCGATTATGAAAAAGTCAAATGCTAACTTCACTCTTGAGTCTGAAGCTATGAATAGCTTCCAGAGAAGTTTTGAAGAAAATGTACAATTCGCAACTTTCATCATAATTAAATGACTTTGCCTAATTGATTTTTTACGAGGTTATAATGACGTAATTTTCTCAAAATGATAATGACAGTAACTGGAATTATGTTAATGCATTCGAAGCATTTCTTTTAATTATACATACAAATTCATTTTAAGAAAATTATTCATTTATTCTGCACTGTTCACTTTTTTGAATGATGACATTTCTAAGGAAAGTTTTGAGTTTTGCAATTAATTCTAATGACTATCATAAAAACAATAGCATTGTAAACAATGAATAAGCAAATGTATTAATCATACTATTTCACCAAGTTCCTTTTTAAATCGCATATTTATGTTTTATATTATAACATATCATGATGACAATACTTAAAAATATTTCTATAAACATACATTTCCTTTATAGAGTTTGCATTCTCTTTGGTGATTTTTTTTTTCTTTCAAAATTGCTATCATAAATGGATTCCCAATTTTTCTAACAGAAAATCTCAAAACATTTAACGAAACTTTAAAAAACGTTAATCCATATATATATATATATATATATATATATATATATATATATATATATAGTATCAATTTTTTATAAAGTACTGATTTTTTAAATACTTACCTAAGATGATTGATATATCTGATTGTGGCACAAATGTGTGTGTGTGATAGAAACGTTTTATTGCAACTATTATACAGAAATTATTTAATATAGATTAAACATGTTCAACGCAGTTATAAAGCTTGGTTTTAACAAAAAAGTAAATGGGTTTTTTTTTTTTTTTTTTTTTTTTTTTTTTTTTTAAACATCTACACATATCAGTGTTTGTGTGAATGATCTCCGGATTTTCAATCTTGCAGAATGTAATTTTGATCCAGAACCAGGAAAATTCTGGATAAGCAAATATGTATACCTGGTAAGAAATAATGACAATTTTCAGATTTTATATAAACCAGAGTGTAATATAAAATATTTTATCTATCAGAACTTTCTGATAAAAGTATGCTCTTTGAAACTAAGGGTTGGATGTTAGATCCTAGTCTATGTTGAACTGTTTTTTGTTTTTAAATCGATCACGATATATGGTTTTTGCCGTTTCTTCAACTACACCTAAAAATAAAGCTTTCTACATATTGGAAGTTCTCAGATACGGACATTCAGAAAATGTGACTAAAGTTCTCTATGTGACAATACGATAAAAATATCCTTTTAAATTAAAATGAAGATTCTATATAAAACAAAGAACCATTGTGTTGTTTTTTTTCATAACGTGTATTGATGTGAATATTTTTATACGTTTGAATGATTTATAGCATCATATTTATGTCTTATTGAATCAAATAAAAGCTAAAACTCATAGAATATTTATATTTTGAAACGAAAACTATTGAGAAGTTTTTATATTGAAGTTTTTTTTATGAATGAATGAAACCGCATATTTCCTCTTCCATTTTGCCTCTCGGAGAGAAAAGTAATTTCTTGAATATCGTCTTACCACTTTTTAAATTACTGAAACTACTTTATTTGTTAAAGCAAGGTATTTTGTTCATTTCCAAGTAAAACACTTTTTCAGAAAATTCAAGTATGTTAAATTGAACTGCTTTGTCAAAAATAATAACTTCCAAAATTGTGATCTTAAATTAGAAATCATGTTTTAGAGTCTACTCAGACGGTATATATGGCAAATTGATACACATGTGAAAATTGTACAAGAATGCTAATTTATTTTCATGTTCTTTAATAAAATTTTCAAAATATGCTGATATTTAAAAATAAAAAAAACCCTACCAATTTATTCGATCTAAGCTATTATAAGATCTAGCAATTTATTCGATCTCAAAATTATTATACTGCATTACGAAAATTGTTTCAAACTTTTATTTTACTTTTTCTTAGATCTGTTCACATTCAATAATCCTCAATAATATATGAAGCATTCTAATTCTATTAAAGAGTTAGCTTTAATTTACTTTCAAAAGCTTGGATCAAAATCTGCTTTTATGCAAAAATTAAAGTGGAATAATTTTTCTTGACATTGTGTTTCAAGCAGAGTAAAAATTAAGATTATATATTATATGTGACTACACAAAAACCATAAATTAAGTGTAAATTATTTACTATTAGTTTTAAACATGTATGAAAATGATAAATAAAAAAAATGAATCTTTTAAATAGAGAACTACTAAAACTTTAGAATACATTTTCATAAAATTCGCAATTTATATTTAATAAACATTGCGAATTTCATATATTGGATATGTTAAAAAGAATTTATTAAAAATAAAGAAAAAAATTATGCTATGGGTTAATGTAAGGAATAAAATGTAAAAAACAATACTAACTAATTCAGGCATTTACATATTAAACATAATAATATGTTAAATCTGATTGACAAAAGTTATTCAGAAAAGTATTTTTCAGTCAAAGTGGCCGCGCTTAAGATAAAAACAACTGAATATGCATTTTTCAATTGAAAAAATAATAAATTAATTTCAAATCCTGAAAGGCACTAATTTCGAAAACTTCACTAATTTGCAAAATTGTGCGGATATTGGAATACCAAAAAGTCAAATTTGCATTTCTTCCAATCTCTCTTTCGAATACACATAACTAAAACACAAACTTACAATTAACCATTCGATTAATTATCAAGTATTCATTTATGCGCTCGATATTTTTAGCAAACTATTTAAATGAAAAGTACAGAAATTAATTATATTATAAAAAACGAACTTAACTAGATTTCATAAAATAAGTTTGGGTTCCTTTCTTATGAAAAAATTATTTAAAATTTTAGTCAAAATATTCTATTCTTAAGAACATTTAAGCAAAACAATTAAAAAGCAATTTTTTAAGTTGCATAACAATTTAAATGTATAATTACAAAAAAACAAATTTTTATATCATGGAACAATTTTGATTATTTCATGATATAATTTTTTGCTTGTATAAAAATAACAATAAATTGTATTAAAACATCTTACATACCATTAGGCATTTTCTCAAGATTATAAATCCATCTTTTGCATTTGCGAGTAATTGATTTAAAAAGAAAAAATATTATTTAATAACTCACTAAACATATATAAGTCGAAAAATTCTTCACGATTTTTCTCGCAACATAAATATTCCACACAACGGAGGCAGTAAAAAATATTGTTGTAATTTACTCACTACAACAAACTTCTTTCATTCACGACTGCTGAATTAGTAGTTAAAATCGCCAATTTTGACGCCAACCGTAATAAAAAGATGAAATAAAACTCAGCTGAGGTGGGATAGGATATGAAAGTAAAGGTACAAATGTGCTCAAATCCAGTTACTTCTTTTTCCACATAAAGAGAAAGGTTATCGAAAGTAATTTTCGGACGTTACGCCATGCGTCAAATGTCGCCAATACAATGGAAACACGTGCTTTCAATGCTACAGGAAAGGCAAGCGTGTTGCTTGACACCTCATTTTGCACCTGAATACAAATCGAGGTTTCTCTTCTGGATTTATTGTTCCGCTATCTGTTCGTTCAGAAAAAGAATTTGTTCTTGCAAAGGATAACTTATCTTTTCTTTCGTCTTCCCAGAATCAATCAATCTATCTCTCTATGGTCAATTTAGAACAATATCTGTGACATTGGCGAAAAATTGGAGATAATTAATTTCATTGCCTCTTTTTCCGGCTCTGTAAACAATATTAAAGGTCAAAACGGATGTAGAATTTTAATGAATGCATCTTAGATAGTTGTTTTCTTTTATGAGCATATAAAAGTGCTGATATTTAATGGCTCATAAAACTCAAGGGAATTTTATTTGAATTGTTTTGAATACTACGTAAGAACTAATAGTGATATCATTCGTAGAGGAATTGTTTTGCTGTATAGGAGTAAAAAATGTAGTTAAGAAAATATTTTGTAAAAAAACAAATTTTGCAAAATCGCTTATAAAAAGGGAAAATTCTGAATAGAATTATTTTCGTTCACTTTCAATATATTTATAGTTAAATAAATTTTATCGCGACTATTTTTCACACATGGATTACATTTTTCTAATCGAAATCTAAAGACTGTTTTTGAAAAAAAAAATGTTTTTCTAGTTTTTTTAGTAACAGGAAGTTAGAGGAAACAGAAACGTAAAATAGGATATATTTCTAGTTAATGGAGCTGGGGTTTTGGTTTTGGACTTTTAATACAAATTATGTTTTTTTTATTCTTATTTGTTAGAATCTTATTCAATAAAAAAATGAAGGAAAATTTAAATACATTTTGCTGATTTCAGAACTTTACTTTTATAAAATTCTGTTGAAATTTGATGGATATCAGATTAAGAATTATACTGTATAGATATGCAAATACATTTATATTTTTCAACTGTGCCATCCTAAGAAAGGGCATGTAGAATTTTTGTCTAATTTTTATTACTCTGCTTTAGGTTTTGTTTCTATTTACATTGGTTTTATTTCATTGTCACCATTTAATATTCAACTGCATGCTTTTGAACCTATAAAGAAACTTTTTAATAGTGTTTTTAATAATTTTATGAACTAGAAAAGCGGAAATACCCCAAACAACAAAAGTAATTTTCGGATATCCTATAGACATTCAATACATGTTACTGTGTTTTGATTCTCTTTAAGGTGTTTGGAAAGAAGTTCTTAGACACACATTAAAATAAAGAAACAAGCACACATTATAATAAGGAAATAACTATTCATATTATTGGTCTTATAAAGATATACTTAATCCAGAGTGCAACTTGCGCTTATGTACTGACAAGAATATATTCTGCTATTCGTTTCGGCATTATTCTATAATCGTTCACTATTCTCTTTTGAAATTTGCAATATATGAAAGATATTGTATTCCCTACTAAAATAATTTATTAAAAATAACTTTTTGTTTTACAATATAAATATTTGTTTTTGAACTTAATAACTTTATACAACAAAGTTTGCTATATTATAAAGTATAACTCGTACTGAAATGGGATTTAATTTATTAGTTCAAAATAAAATACATACATTTTTCTGTATTTAGTTTACTATATAAAAATACAATTTATACAAGTAGAGAATGTAGAGGTACTTAATTTCGAATCGTCTGATATCAAGAAGCAAAAAATTAATGGCCAACCGTATAGAATTACAAATATATACTTTGAAAATAAAAGAAAGCCACTTTTTAAAAACGTAATCATTAAACTTGAATGAAAAGCAAAAACAAATTATAACTAGACATCAGAGCATTTTTGTATCTGATATCATAAGGCAAATTACAAGGTCTCGTGAAGAAATGAATCCCTAAACAATTTTAAAAAAAGATAATTTTTGAGAAGAAAAAAAAATATCCTTTAATATTATGTGGTGATTTCATGACCTGAAATTTGTTTAAAATATGTAGGGGGGGGGGGGCAATCAACAACTTTGCTAACAGAAATATGTAGACAAAAATATAATGAATTAAAAAAAAACTATCACGCTTGTTTTGAGTGTCAGTTTAAGCTGAAATGTCTATAATTTACCGCCAACATTAGGAATTTGTTTCTTTGAATGAAATAGATATAACAAAATATCGATAGGAAACAACAGTAGAAATATTTATTTCTTTACTTATATATACTATGTTTATATGTCTAATCTTTTCCTTCAAAAACGAAAGCCTGACGCTATAAAAATAAAATAGTTTCAGTAAAAATAGTTATTTTTTATTTGTCCAGCTGTAAATTTTTGCGCTGTGTGTGAGGGCTTATGTTTATTAAAGTTTAGTAGGATTTGAGTTCTAGTTTACAAATTAATGTTATTATGAGTTAATATATTATGCTTTAAAGCTAGATTAATGTTAGCAGAAATAGGAAGATGAAAATGTTATTCGAAAATGAATAAATATATTGCTTAGTTTATTTCTTGTATTTTATTTCGTGTATTTTTCAAATATAAGTAGAATTTATTAAAAAAACAGTTCCAAGTTCCTGTTAATTGATTGCTTAAATTTAAACTTCAATGCAAATGAATAGAATAATATTTCTTATATGCTTGCAAAACTGTAAATGTAATAATTAACGAAAATTTGTAAATTTTACTTAAAATAAAACAAAAAGACATTTTGATTCAGTTATCAAAGCATCTTTTCGTGAAAATTGTTTTTGAAATGTTAAAGTATACCCCCCATTTCGTATTAAAATTAATATTATCAATAAATTAACTTCATATCACTTCTTCTCACAATCATGCGATGTTTATATAAAGAAGATTTTTATTTCCTGTTTATAGACATTTGAATAAGTTTCCTTTGAACAAATGTTAAATGTCAAATTTGCAGATGTTTCGGTAACTGAATCAAAATGTCTTTTTATTTTAAGTTTATAAATTTTCGTTTATTATTTTTCGTTATATTTCGTTTCGTTATAATTTTGGCATCAGAAAACGAATATCATATTATTCATATTTGCATTGAAGACAATCTTTCATTTTAGCTAACCAATTAAAAGTGTTCTAGAAAATAGCACCATGATTTAAAAACTTTTCAATCCTTGTACAATGAATAGTTATTGAAAACTCTAATCCATGATTTTATTACATTCAAAACATTTATCTTCTTGGGAGACGACATTGTTGGTTGTATTCATGTGTAACAAGAATGTTACCTCAGAAAATCCCAAATTACTCATTCAGACAGATGTGTACGTACGTACGAAGAAGAAAATGCCCCATTGTTGATTACAGTCTAGTACCGAAATTAGAACATTTCTCTCAAAGGATGCAATTCTATTACTTCCCGATAAAACTTTTTAATTTTAAAATTTTTTTCTTGTGAATAATGGAAATATTATTTAAAAATTCAAACAGGACTGTTTTTTTTTTTTAATTAACAGTCCCGTTAGATTTTTTAAAATGAGAAATTTTTTATTCTTTTTGTACATGATTAGTAGCTGAATTGTTAGTATGCTAATCAATCCA
>JAPDSC010041204.1:0-19190 GCA_026290005.1 Latrodectus geometricus
TAGAAATAATGACTGACAATTTTTACCCGTCCGATTAATAATGTTGTTTATTTTGCGCTTAGATATTTTAATACCATGCATTTCACAACGTTTTGGAATTCTAAAATAAGAATATTTCTCTTCAGAAAGCGCAAAAATATATCCTTCAATCCACAGCTTGTTTATATGCGATATTTTGAACGAAAAATAAATTTAAAAGTAGCAGACAATATTTCTCATTTCAAATAATAAAGTGTAGCCAAAAATTTTTATTCTAAAACATTAACATTTTTCTTATCTTTATTTTATCTTTATTGAAATCGTTCTAAAAATGTGTTAGTACCCTCTGTATTTTGAACCAAGAATTTAAATTACGGACATTGCGCATAAGCAACTGAATGTTTTGTGGTGTGATATCAGGGGCAAAATCTCTTGTTTCAGGGCAAATTTTACTGATGCCTTTTTATTCAGCTGCAAATTAGGCATACCTTCTAAGTCATACAAAGAAGCAGTATTATGTATAAAAATGACACCAATTCGTTTCTCCCTAGAAATTATGGCTTGGTATATCTAAACAAGAATAGCATGCGCATGCAGTGATACCAAATGGATAAGTGTTGTAAGAACCTTTGACATTATCAAGTGTATCCAAACCGTAATATATTTAGTGGAGATTGTTGGGTATATATTCCAGCCATTTTTTGTTTAGTTCATCATTATTGTAAGAGACTTATATTTTTCTAATATATCCATGCCAATATTAGGGCTTTCTTTGGCATCATGTAAAAGCTAAGAAACTTAGGTAAAAATATAAAACTACGAAAGTTAATCTCAATTTTTACCTTGTTTAACTCCAATACCTTATACAAATCGGTTATAAATAAAAATATCAGATCATGGTGTATTGAAATTACCAGGGTCATTAATATTTCCCCGATCGTACAACTTGTTAGATTATAGATTTCTAAGGTAGTATCTTAAATTATATGCACAATTTTCTCCAAAATATTTGAAAATTTAATCGTTTTCTTCTTGTTATACTTTGCTTCATATGTATTTCACGTTTGTTCAGACGTGAAAGAAAATTTAATCACATTAATATAAATTAAATTCATGTTGACAAAGCTTAGTTATTATTAATTAATAAATAATATAAATTAACAAATCACGTTAGTAAAGATCATTTAGATCAAATTTTGATCTAAATGGATTTAACTTATACTAATGTGATTTGAGTACGTATTTTTATCACTTAACTAAATAAAATCAACTAATAAAATCTTTGATTGTGTAGAATACTTCCCTTAAAAAAATGTTTTTAAGTTATTTTTGAGTTATTTTTTTATCAAGTTATTTTTCAAAAAGCATTTTGTGTGAACAGTTGCATGGTCACAGTGCTTGTCACAATAATTGCTGAAATCTTAGGGCTTTTAAGTAAGATAAATATTTATTCGTAATAGCGGTGTCAAACAATGGTAACCAATTAACAATGCATATGTAATAAATAAACCAGTCTACTTCAATAATATTAATTCAATGGAAAATGTTTGAGAATTATTTAGTTCAACAAAAATGTGTATAGTTCAAACTTTTTCTCTTCTGTTGGACTAAAATTAAGTTTGCATGGAAAATTTTATATAAATATATCTATCAAGAGATTTATCATTTTCCATGTATGTTTAAAAACTTTATTTGAGCGTATAAATTGTAATTTTTAATTTCAGTAGGAAAATAATGGTCCACATTAATATTCTTCTGATTTCATGTGTTTTTACCACATGTTTTTGCTAAGCAGCACAATTTAAATTTTACTTATCCATCATTAAACTTGCTTATAATAAACAGTTCTAATTTTTTATTTATATATTTGCTTCAAATCAATTTAAACAAATTGTAAGAAAGCAGCTCACTAGTTAAGGTAAAACTAAGATTTATTTTTAAATCTAGGTATTTTGAGGAAATCTATTTTATTAACAATTCTAAAATCAGTATATTTTAGTAAATAAAAATATTATTTATATTTATATAATATGTAGTGTCCTGTAAATAATTCCTTTTGACATGTTTGGCTATTTTTACATATTTTTTCCAACAAGTAAGATAAAAACGATTAAATTTCTTCAATAAAATTTGGAAGAGTAAAATAGATACTTTATTCTATTTAAAAGAAATAGAGCAATGTATTATAATGTACACCTAATTTAAATTTATAATGTATAAATTAATTTTTCAGATTTAATTTTCAGCTTTAGAGTTAACTAGTTAAATATGAAAATATTTGCAAATTCTATTAAAATAAACCAATGTGTTACCCAGCAAAAATCTCTCAGAAATTAATTCATTAAAAATTACTGCAAGAGATAAATTACTTTTGATATTTTAGTTTATTTGTGCTTTTAATCTCATTTTCCAATATTCATATATATTTTCTAAAAATATATGTTTTTTTTCCATTAGCCTTCTTTGCACACGCTTCTTCCTCTGTGTTAAAAGTCAAAAACAGTGTCTTCTAGTTTTCAAACAAGATGCGTACACTTACTCTCGCTGTAGCAGATTAACTCTAGTTGTAATCCCAACTTCAAAATAACATAAAAGAAACTCGTAAATTTCCTTGCATTTGCTGATGTTGTCTTCATTTACTGCGGGTGCCTCAGATAGAACTTGCATCTCGTAGCAGTTTATGATCAATAAATTTTGAAAGGTGGCAATACCATTAAAATAGGGCTCTATGGGACAGATTTACTTCCGCTCGCGCGTGTTTGAAGAAATTCAGCACAGATGTGATTATATTGGATATCTATCTACTGCATCGCATAAGAAATTTAAGAGAAATATGAAAATGGAACAAAATCACTGGCTTAGTTAGTATTTTGGACATTTATTAAAATAATTTTCTTTACACTCTGGTTTAATGACTTCTTTTAAAAATATGAATTCATTAAGCCTAAATTTGTAAATTTACTGTCAAGTAATAATTAAATTAAATAAATTATTCTAAAAGTCAGCATAAAATATTAGCAATTAGATTTAAATATTAGAGTTTAAGATATCACATTCTATTTATATTAAATAAGTATAGTTATTTGAGTTAAGTAGACTGTAGATTTTTAATTCGAAAATTTTGCGTTGTTGGGTAGTTAACATTAAATAAATTGGTATGCACACTGGAAGTAAAATTTCTATCTTTACTTGGGTTTTTAATGGAAACAGTTATTTACCGACGTCTTCAGAGATTTGGAAAATGAAAATTAAGTGAATTCGTAGATATTTTAATTATTCAAATGAAATAAGGAACTAGTGTTTTTTTACTAAACTTAGAAGTTTTCTAATGACTCAGGACGTAGTGAATATTTTCATAGCTTAGTAGCATGTAATAAGACTCAAGTAAGCAAGTCACTTGTATTTAGAAACAATAAGATAGGATAGTGTAAAGAACACATAGCTTATTATTTACTGAAGATACATCTTCATTATTCAGAAATAATATAAGACTAATAATAGATTGAATTTTTTTGTGAACTCCTCATTATATTTATGTTTCAAATTTGTTTAAAGTTAAAAAAAAAAAAAAAAAAATTCACTTACATTATTTGGTTTACTTTTCAGCTTAAAATAGCTGAAATATTACATTTGTAACTGTATAAATTTGCATATGTGTAGCACTTAAGAAAAAGAATTAAATTACCCCATAAAAACGAAAAAAATTATAAAGCAGAAACATGAAATGGAGATTTTAAAGTAAAAACAAAGTATGGATACAAATAATCTCAAAAAACTCTATAGAAGCCCTAATTTTTCAGTACAATATAAAAGGATTAAAAGTGTTTCAGGGCTAGTAATTAGTTGCATGCAACTGATAAAAAAGGAATTACTTGGGAATAATGTAGTGTATTTAAAACGTAAAATTGACTTTTTGAACAGCTTTTACACCCTTATATTACTTGGATACGATAAAAATATCCTTATAAAATTGGAGAATACTCTTCTGAGAAGTCATCGGAATTCGTCAGTAATTCTCGCACATAGAGAAGTTTGTCATTGTCGACGTTTAACATTCCATATTTCTTGGAATCAATTCCATAATCTTATAAAAGGACACACCTTGCCATTTCAGCAATATCAATACATAGCTTTGTATTTTCCAATGTTCAAGTCTTTCAATAATGTACCGAAACGTGAATTCCAATAAATAAAATTGACATCTATTATTCATCTATTTTCAAAACAAAAATTGAATAATTGATTTCTGTACTTATATTCTTTTTCTTGTATTTACCTTCAAGAATGATATGTGTTTCTGTTGCTATAAAAAAATCCCGAAGTCACGTAAATCCTTTGTTTTACTGGTAAAACCTAGCTTTTACCAAAGTAGCTTTGTAAAAATCTGAATCATGATTTACTGAGATTCTATTGAATACTTTTACTAATCCTTTGCAGTAATATGTGGTAGCTACCAATATCTCTTTGTAAAATGTCAAAACTAGGGATTACTTACTTATGATAAGATTTTTAATCCATGGATACATTGTATATAGTGATCCCCAAAACGTAAAAACAATAAGTTTTTAATTAATAATATGAATTTTAAAAAAATGATCAAAATAAGATATTATTTAAAATTGTATCAATGAATCTGAATGACAATTATTTTTCAAAGTTACAAAAAATAAAAAAAATGCAATATTTATGCTTCTTCATAAATAAGATCCCACGTGAAAGAGCTGAACAAATGCAGAATTTTCTCGATAACTCTAGTGAGGATATTTTAACAATTTAAAAGTAAGTTTGTAACTATAGTTGAAACATTAAATTTATAGCTTAAAAAATAAAATTATGAAATTTAGAAAGTGAAGATGTAATTTCTTCCTTTATACTACTTTAATCTTCTATCTATTACAAATTTGACTATTATGTCATTTTGAATCATTAAGTGGACCAGTTGATATTCAGAAACATATATTCGTTGTACACTTCTTAAACAGTTGCGTTTTTTTAGCTTTTGTAGGCTAAAAAAATGCATGGTTAAATGCAAACAAATGTTAGGATTTACTTTAGGCTTTTACATAACATATATATATGAATGTGGGTACGTGTTGTGTTTATACATTTTAGGCAAAATGAATGATCTTGTATTTCTTGAAATTAATATATGCAGTTGTTGTACAGGTAATGAAAGAATTAAAATTCTGAGTCATAGAACCCGTTAAAGGCGAACAACTGTAAACTAAATGCCTGAATATTTAGTTCATTAATAGACCCTTTGTAAAGATGCAATCTTCTTTAAATCTGGGTAGGGAAGGAATATTATTGCTATATAGCTATTGCTATTCTATGGTATATTCTGCTGCGATTACGACATTTTGAGGTTTCTGAATTTAGTGCCTTGTTATGTCTTAAATATTTTCGATTCACTAGAGATCTGGTAACCTTGTTTAAAAAGGAAATATATTAAGGTTTGAAATCCTTTTATAAATATATCAACCACAGGAGGTATGACATTATCTTGTTGAAAACTAGTCGAAAGATGACGTACTATGAAAGATTAAGACACCACCCGCAGGATGAAAACAAAATATCATTGCATTGTTAAATTTCTAGGCAGATTGAGTAAAAGTTATTTGATATTGTCAGAGATAGCAATCCAGGTACCATATTAGGTTAAATTGCTATATGTATCTTTAAAAGAAAAGCAATGCTGATTAAAGTTGCTAACCTCAAATGCAGTTTGAGAACATGCAATAATATTTGATCCAAGCAAAAAAGAAATTCATCACTGATGCTATACACCGACAATCATTTGCAGCTATGATGTTTGATATGATGCTAATGGAAACATTAATACCGTATCATATCATATCATATCAAACCTCCATTAATGTTGTGAAGTTAAAGGCAGATGTCTTAAAAATCGATATTAGAGTAATATCGCTTCAGCTTAGGGTCTAAAAATGGTGGAAGGTTCCACGGAATTCATGAAAGCATGAAGAGATTTTATCATGTAGGGTAGCAGACATTGATGACTTTGGGACAGTTGTAGCACGTTATAAGTGCAACCATGGCTTGCACACCTTTAGGCAATTTTTGCCTGGTACGCAATCATCCAATCTTACTATGCATTTGTACACCTTGTCCCTCTAAACTCTTTATTTCATTCGAAGTCGTCCAGTTGGCAATAAGGCCATTTTTCTTTTAAGCCCATTGTATCTTAATTTCTATAAATGTTTCGCAAATGTTACTGGTCTCATACAATTTGAGTTACGCTAATGGAAATGCATATTACAATCAGAATTAACGCAAAAATTTGTAAGCCAAATTTTCGGATGCCTGAACTGACTATATTTTTGATTAGCTTGATTGCAAATGAGCACAAATTTGAAGTTATTCCGTTAGCTTAAACACAAAATACATTTTACAAACAGGTTTAATGTAGGAAATACTTATAATTGCACTTTTTCTAATATAAATAATATTTATTCTATGATTTCAAAAAGTTATTTTTTCTGCAAGTATTTAATTATTTTATTTACTTATTTTTTATTTATTTATTTTTTTGCAAAATAGTGTGTGTATAATTATATAATTAGACACTCTATTTTGCAACAGAAGTTGTTATTTTTATCATAATTACAATGCAGTTTCTTACAGATTTTTCTTTTGCAATAAAAATTGAACGAGCAGCTTATGTATTAAGACAAGATTAAACTGTAAGAGCTTATTAAACAATAATCAGAAAATTGAAGTTTGTACTAATGTAAAAGTTAGGAATGTGAAATAAAAGCGATTATTTAATATCAGAAAGAATCTCTCTTAATGTCTTACAAAACTTGATCGCTAATTTTCTTGTAAATCTTTTCTGTAAGATTTATAATTGATTTTTTTCCCTTCTACCCTGTTTCTTTTTCCCTGATTTTTCTGTCAACTCTTTTCACTTAGTCGTTCTAATTAATTAATTCATCATTTTGTTCATAATTAAGTTTAGAATCTGCTCCTTTGAATTATTTTTTAGAAGCTTTCTTTTGATGAGTAATTTCCTCAAGATTCGTAAAACTTCCGATTTACTTAAAATACAATTACAAATGGGAAGGGATCATAATTATTAAGCAAAACATCTTTTTTTTTTTTGTTCCGTATGAAGTATTCTATAAAATATATTATGTGATGACACTGACTTTATAAGAAATTCTTGTCTAATCAAAGTCATTTTTAAAATATTTGAAACAGCATTTTAGTTTTAATTTCATAGCTTTATATAAATTAAAATTGTAATGAAGCAAATATATAAATGAAAATTATGCAAGCAAATTAATTTTTGTAAAAACATAAATGGGAATTTAAATTAATGTTGTCATGACAGTTTCAATTTAACTTTTCAAAAAATGAATTATGAGGATTACGAAAAAATTTACAATTGTTATGAATTCAACAGTTAATGTAATAAATTAAGTTACACAAAAGTAATAAAGTAAATGTGAATTTCATTCAAGTAATTAATATATAATTAAATATGATACTAATGTGTACTGACTATATACTCTGTTTCACAATGAATCATACATTTCACTATGTTTCACAATTTTTAAATGTGCATATCGTATTTTTAACAAAGTTTTTGAGTAAATTATGAACTGTCCACTTTTATTGTCCAGAACTTCGAAAAAAGTTCTTAAAAGTAATTAATTATCTCATAGAAGTCACCAGGCATTTAAAAAAAATAATTGCATGTCAGGAAATAATTTAATATGTTACAACACATTACAGTATTTCAAGGATAACTCTTATAAATTTTATATTATGTATAAATGTTATCTATAACATCTAATAAGACATTTACAAATATCTATAAGGAAAATCAACAACATTTTATATTTATTGATTATCTTTCCATAAACTATATTTTCTATAATCGCTATTTTCTGTTTCGATATCAAGTTGTCATACAATTTTGTTTTCAGATATGTGAAATCAAATTTGTTGATTGGAGTAGTTTTTAGAAATATAGTTTGAGATTCTTTATTTTGTCTATTTATCGTGATAAATTAAATATGGTTTTTAAAATTGATTTTGGACTAAATTCATTTGATTTTAAAAATATTTGAAACAAATAATTCTTTCAATTATCAATAATTAATATTTATATTAAATATGGATAGTTTGTATCATATTTATTTTATTTGAATCTGTTAAATATTTAGAAAAGAGACCATTTTATAATAATAAAGTATATCGGAAAAATTATAACCTGTATAAATTATCTAATATATTACGTTATTAACAGGATATTTTTTTGGTAAATTCAATCGCTGCAAGTTTCATTCAGAAATAAACAGGTGAATAAATGGGGAAAAACTCTACAAATCAGTTTTATTAATGGGATTTTCGACTTAAATAGCTGAAACGCATAATGCATTTTTAAAAGACATTACATATAAAGCTTAAAAAAGGTTTTTTTTTTTTTTTTTTTTTTTTTTTTTTTTTTTTTTTTTTTTTTTTACAATTAACTGAGAGTGTATTTAAACATTAAAATCAAATGGTTTTAGACATAAAGACAGGCATATAATATTAAGTATATGCATATATTTATATTCAATGAATCAAAAATGAGTATCATGTTTTTATTTTTATTTGTAAATATAAAATAATTTATAAAATATTAATAAAAATGCCGAGGCTTTATTATTTAATGAAGTAAAAATTGGTATTAAAAGCCAAAGATAATGTATAAGATATAAATAATTACTAGTTATATTTTAAAGCAATGAGGTAAACACGATGAAAATTTTGAATTCCTTTTAAAGTTCTCATCTGAATGAGAAAGTTGCTGAATAATCTTAGTTAGATGAATAAGAAACAATTCATCCTGATACTGTACCCCTTTTTACTCACTTCATTTGAATATTGCCTATGTAAGCAAAGCATTTTAAACAAGAGAATACTTTGCTAATACAACAATTATTCATCGAGATCAAACAACACAATTTGAAATTACCTTTTATCTGAGCTCAGAAGAGTCTTGAAGTATTTCTTTGAGAAAAAGAAGGACTTATTTTTTTAAACGTTTTTTCTTAAAAGAAAAAATGTTTCATGGTTATACACTATACACTATTAAAATTATGTATTAAAAACGAATTTAAGTAAATGATGAATTAAAAAAACTATTCAATTGTGTGTGTATTCAGCTTTTACCATAGAAGCATATTTAAAATTTACCACAATAAGAAGTGAAATATAATTCTAAGGGCGTTCGATTTTACATTAGACACTATTAGATTTTTATAACAAAAATCAGTTTAAAAAATAAATGTAGGCAAAAATTTACCATTAAAATAAAAAGCAAATAAGTAATTGTGTTGATGAATTTGTTTCTAATTCAAAAGTAAATAAAATCTTTAATTCCATTAAGTTTCTTTGAATTATATTTTACTAAAAGAATTCAGTATCGATGTAATGGATCGCGAAATTGTTTTTAGTTTATTCTTTTGTTAAGGAGTATCAAAATTAATTATTTGGTAACACAAGCCCAATTCTTTGAGTCATAATTGAAACAGATTATCTTAAAGTTGAACAATTTTTATTTTCTTTAGATACTTACTTTTTTACAAAAAATTATCCATTATATTTTGCATTTATATATTCTGTCTCGAGAGAGAACAGATCATCTGTTTCAAGACTAAATATAGAAGATATTTTTCTTAAGCTTAAGTATGTATCATTAAAGCGTTATCATACTGAATCTACTTTGACATTTTTATTCATATTAATAGTTCATCTTTATATCTTATAATGATAAACTATATTTACTTGGAAACAAATTATGTTTGGAAACAAGCTTAAATTTGTAGCTTTTAAGATAATTTGATTTTTTCGTTGAAAATAAAGTGGTAAAGCACCAACAAAATTTTTAAAGATATTTATCTTTAAAAAAAATTTAAGTTGAAAAGATTTATGAATGAACAAGGCGTCTAAAATGTTCTTAAATTATGTGTGGAAATATCATTCAAAACACCTTCATTGATTTTTTTCTATGAAAATATTCTACACAAATCGTTCGAACCTATGGTATTGATGAAATGTGATATTGATCAACAGTGCTTAAGGTGAAACTCTTCAAAATTGTATTCTAACAACTAAAATCATACTTTTCAGAAAAACATTTAAGTTTCTTAATATTTGACTTGAATGAGTTGAGATTATCTTGTCTTATAATTGATGTTGAAAGTTTCCCGAAGGAAATTATACGTCTAAAAGCTTGTCATCAGGATATCCAACAGAAACGTGCATATATGTTTTAGATCTGAAGTGAAATAGTATATGTATTTTTTAAATATGATAAGAACATTTTTTTAATAATTTAATCAGTATATATTCCTCCATTTCTTCAAGGATGTGAATTTCTATTGTCAGCAAGTACATGGTGTATTTCTTTAATAAAAGAAATCATCTTTATATGTTAAGTATTATTTTAAATAATATTATTTAAATAAAAATATACTTTGATCTCAGTAAAAAAATCAATGCAAAGAATAGAGGTTAGAAAAAAGCAGGAGTATCATATCATACTTCGTAGCTTTGCGTTTACATACCAAACGGTATTAAATTTATTACCCAAATGACATCATATGAATATATTTAAATCTAAATTTAAGAAATCATGCAGCATTTATTTCTGAAAGAAAATAATCTATGAGCAATAAATGAAAAAAATTAAGTGAAGTTAATTGATTCTTTTCATGGTCCAGTGACAAACATTCAATAACAGATTCAATAATTAAATTTCAGTGGTCTAGTGAGGAAGGGTTACGTTCTCACATTCGATAGGTTGTGAGATAGGATTCGATAGGTGTCGATATGAAACCCAGTGGAAGACCATAGTTCTGAGAGAGCCTTTTTTCTTATGAGTGTGTTTAATATTGAAAAGATCTAATGTTCATCTATTATAGAAATAGTTCATCTACTATCATTATCATACTACTATCTACTATCATTATAGTTCATCTACTATCTGATATAGAAATTTAGAATGTAAGCTTCCATTGTATGGTATGAATACTAGATATCAACATCATTTCTTCAATATGATAGCAAATTTATTATTTAATAACCAGTAAAAAATTAGTCTTTTATCTCGAGGAATCTAGGTATTATACATAAAATTTTGATTGTTGCAAAAATGAAAGTGAAACGTTGACTTTAAATTCTCTTCTTTTTTTGATGGAACTGTTTTGAATATTTTGAAATTCAAATTGATACAGATCAACTAGTTATATAAGTATATATTGATAAATTATTACACTTATTTTTTAATTCATTACTTTGTAATACCATGAAAATATCAATGTATTATTTAATACAATAATAATAATATAACAATAAACATCTTCCCAATTTCTCAAAACAATATTCTTAATTTAAAGAATTAAATATTATAATATAATGTCAGCAATTTTATATTCATTTTTGATTTTGAAATTTTTTTGATATTTTTTGTATGCTTATATGTAAATTGCAATACTGTTAAGGACACTTTCTTGTATGCAATGTTTGGTTGCTTTGAATATACATACTTTTTAAACTATATCAGGAACAAGCAAAATTATTTTTTAAAACATCTAGTCTCAAACTTTTTAAAAGACTGAACTAACATATTTTATGTGTGTGATATGCTATTTTAAACATAAATTAAATATATTAGCTGAACAAAACATTTTATGAGGTTATTTTAGTAAAGAAAGAAAATAAAAAATTACGTCCTACCATTCTTCTTTCCTTATTTTCAATAAATTAATGCAAAATTAGAATATAATCAATATTATAATTTATTTTTATTCTAACATATTTTAAAACAGCTAAAGAAACAGCTCATTTTGAGTTATTAGGATATACATAAATACAAGCATATTGGGAAAAGAAACCTAAAATGTGCTACTGAACAAATTTTATAAAGTATGAATAGGTGTTTTAATAAACAAATGTACGTTTACTTATTTACTTATTTTCACCTAAAATAAATGTAGTTATATAGTTTAGTTAACTTAATTGTCGAAGGTTGTTTTACATTTTTGTTGTAAATGTAATTGCTTTTCACAAATATCTATTTAAAAATTAAGTGAATGTTATTTCTTGTGATAAAAAATGAGTAAAATTTAATGACATAATTCAAAATAATGTAACCTTTTTTCCTTATATAATACTAAAACCTAATAAATTAAATAACTCTAAAGTATGTGATACAAATAACTGTATTTTAAGTATTGCCATCACAAAATAACACTGAATTATTTTCTGTACGACTAAATAAACATATCATCAACAACTAGATTTAAAACCCCATAAATTAGAGAAAATAGAAAATCATAACAAGTATTTACTAGAAAATATAAAAAATATATTTATTTCTCAGAAACATTCTTTCAATTAATCGAAACCCATAAAATATTTTATTTCAATTTCCGTGACGAAAACATTCACATTTAATTTGAAAAAGTTTTTTGAACTTATTAAATTTTGTTTAATACATTGCGTGACAAAATATCACACATCATTATGTTTAGATACAAGAACGACATTCTATCATTTAATATTCTATATATCTATAAGAGGGAAATCTACTGATAGATTGCTTGAAGGATAAGATGAATTATCCTTGATATTATCACCTAAAACTCATTTCCTTCATCACCTCTTCATACTACTCACATCTTAGATAAGAGAAAGAAAATGTAGTTATCTAAAAATTAGACATCACACTGCTAGATGATTGACTTTTGAAGTAGTTCGTAAATTCAGAAATTCGGCTTAAACAATGTTATTTAACCACTTTATAACAAAATTTTCTTCTGTAATATACAAACGAAGAAATCAAATATAGTTACCATTTAAATTACAAAAATTAAATACAAATTGACTTTTATTAAGAAATTAACTTTTAGATTTGATTAGGTTTTACAAATGAACTCAAAATTTCAGCCTCTATGCATTTAGAAGGAAACAAAATAGAAAGTTTTTTCTGTAAATAAAAGATTTCCAAAATACTTTTGAAAAAATTATTTCAAAAGTTTTGTATAATTAATGAAAATCATAATTCATGAACAGTAGTAATAAAATTTGAAAGCAATCTTAAAAAACAATTTAACGACAATAATCAAAATTATTTCAATCAAAATAAATTATTTATTATGATCTAAGAATCATTTATTGAATTAAGTTATTTTTGACAAATGAAACGAAAATGAGAGGCAATATAATATTTCAAAAAATAATATATTACGAATAATTTGTGGTTTAACAATGTCAAAGTATTTTTAAATGCTATTTCAAAAACGAACTCCATTTTTCATTAAATCAAGATTTCTGCATGCTAATAATAAAATCGCGTAAGCAATCATTAGTAACATTTCATTAGTAAACGATGCGTTAAATTTATTTAAATCGAAACAAATTATTAATTGCTTTCAATTGAAGAATTAATTTTTAAACTGAACCTTATTTTTTAAATAAAATAATAAATATGAATTTCAAAAAAATAATATGACAGTTTTAGTCTTAAAATATAAAATATTTTTAAAATTTATAACCGAAAACACAATGTATTTTAATAAAACTCACTATTCGTGAATATTATTTGTTATTTAGTTCTTAATGTAAAAGTTTTAGCTAATAATTTATTTTAAAAGTTTTAAATAAATTTTCCATCGAGGATGAAAGAAGTTTACTATTACTTATACAGAGAAGATTGTTTAATTAAATTATCCGATAGCACTGTAAAGTTATCTGATAGAAATTGAACAGCAATGAATAAAAATGTTGTGAATTAATTTGATTAAAGTTATTTTTAAATTAAAAAAAGGTAGTTCTTCCTAACTGCTTAACTTTAAATAAAAAATAAGCGTTCCTTAATTATCAACATTCAAACCTAAAACTATTAGTTGTTATTTATATATTAATTTCGTAATTGAATTATGGTCTTTTGAAGAGGTGCTTGAAGAAAATCTCATGTAATTATTCTTAATCATCATTGCAGGATTTACAATATTGATCAAGCTCCATGATATTCGATTAGGATTTGAACTCACGTCCTCCAAGTGGGGTATCAAAATAATGAAAACTACATTTCAAAAACAGAATAAAACTGTTTGATTCATTTTTATTACTTATTTATTATTTGTAATTTTTTCCATTCATACTCGGTAACCAATTATGTTCTTCCCTTAAAGTTATCCTGAGCACGTGATTTATGATTATCCTCACCTGAAAGAAAAAAATGTCATTAATAATGGATTTTTTTTATATAATTATGATTGTAAGCATAATCTGCAATGAATTTAAGCCTAATCTTAAATCTGCAATTTAAATGCATTTTTTTTTTTTTTTTTTTTTTTTTTTTTTTTTTTTGAGATAAAAACGTTTTGATATTGAAATATAATGTTCCATCAGTATAAAGTTACTAAACATGTTAAGACTCTATAAGAAATTATTTGTTAGCAATAAAGCAATGTAAAGAAATTTGTCGTTAGAATTTAGTGTGTTTACAAATAGAAACACTTTATCAAGCTTAAAGCATCATCAATTTGTACTTCATAAGAAAGAAATCATTTAAATTCATTGCAAGAAATGCTGTTTCATTAGAAATATAGAAAATCGAAAATAGCTAGTTATTATAGTTTTTCAAAGCATCTTCAACGTTACTGAACTTGCAAAATGCATTTCTTTTTTTTAAATCAAGTTATTTATTCTACGCTGCAATTTAAATTCAACAACACTCAATTTCCATCCAAGAAATAGTATAGTACTTTAAAAAATAAAATATTTGCTATTAATTTTTAAATTTTTTTATTTTTATCATCAGAAGTGACTGAAGCATAAAATTGAATTCGATTTTATGAAACTAATATGCACGTTAAATCTATATCATCCAAAGAGAGAAATCTCTTTAACTGCTCCATTTTTATAGAAAAAATAGTTTTTCCATGTTTCAGATATATTCAAGATATTTCTTCTTCACAAACCTAAAACAGAAAACGAAAGACATAAATATATTTTTATAACTTTACAAAATCACAGAGCAATTCTTAGAATTAAGAAAGATTGTGGATTTTCACCTCATTTTACACAAACCACAAAAAAATCAGACTTTACTAGGAATAGCTTGCAAACATAATTCAATTCCTAAAAATCTCAAATTATATTTATTTTCTTTTGTTTTCCAATAATTTAATTCGTGTAGAATTAAGAAAAATCTGCTTTTAAAGAGACTTTTCTTGTAAATAAATATGAAATCAACTTATATGTTCTAATTTTGTCAAGCTAAAATGTTTTCCCTTTAAATAAGACAATGTTACTTGATTTTATTTATTAAAATACTTAATAATTAATAAAGTAATAATATAACTATATATGATAAAATATCTGATACGATAAATATAATATATGATAAAATAATAATAATTTATGATAAAATATCTGCAGAATGTCGTTCTGGTAAGAGTAATTGCTGCTATTTTATTTGAATTCGTTTCTCGTTGCTTATATATTTACGTAACTTATTTATTTTAAAAATATTAAACAGTACTATAGCTAAATATTTAAAATAAATAAAATTAAATTTATCAAAATGAATTAGAACACGGAAATTGCTTTTTTAATGTTATCAATCAGGATGGTTTACAATTAAATTTCCTTTTTCATTTATCACTGATGTTGACAAATGTTGTATACATGAATAGAAAGGCATTGTTTTTATTCCTATTTTTGTATTATTACTAATATTGTTTTATTTCATTGTTTTATTTTTAATTTCCTTTTTTAAAAAAAAACTTTAAATTATGTGTTCAGAAATGATTTTTTATTTAATATCAATAACAAGAATAAAATTTTTCCATGAATAATACATTTTAACGGAAATGAAATATAAAAGAAATCAAATAGTTATTTGTAGGCATAATGTAATTGAAGGATTCAAGAAAGATTCACAATTAAATTTAGTTCTTAATTTTTCGCGTATATTAATTTATTTAGATCGTTTAAATAGAATCTCAGTATGTTCTGATTAATCTTTTTAGCAATATATTGATTAAATATCCCTACAAATGTCATAATTAAGTAGTTTTCTTACGTAAACTGAAATGAAGTCAACGTAAATGAATTTAGTTAAATGAATCTGGAAGTTGACTAAGTATGACTATAACATTATGATATGTTTCTATGGTATAAATTTTTTCCGGAATTAAGAAACTATACGGAGTAATAATATATTCTTCTATATCTCGAAAAAAAAAAACAGTTGTAAAAGCAATAGAGGAGTAATATACATTTAAAAAAAGAATATTGTTAAATATTTTCCTTAAATTGTTGCAAAATAATTTTAAAAGTTATTTCAGAGCAAATTCCTTTTCCATTAAAATCAATATTTCATCACAAATTAAAATCGTAAACAGTCGTTAGTAATATTCTAAAAAAAATGATAAATAACATTTATTTAAATTAAAATAAATTACTAATCGTTTTATTGTAATGAATTAATTATTAAACTCAATATCATTTCATAAATAAATTATAAAATCCAATCAATATGCATTTTAAAAATGAACATGAGAAAACTTTTTACTTTAAAAAACAAAATATTCTTAAAATTTACGACCAATACAAATTGCATTTTATTAAAAACAAAATATTCTGAATATAATTGCTTGTTTAATATTTTAGAAGTTATATAATGAATAATATTTGATCTTGTTATTTATGACAATAACAAATAGTGATTGTTAATTTATCGCGAGACTGTAACAGAGAAAATATGAGATAATGATGTGATAACAATTTTTTCATTCATTTTATCAGAACTAACTGTTGCTTCCGTAATGAATTACATTCTTTAGAAAAAAATATGTTAAAAATTTTCATACATGTACATCATTATCTTTTTCTTTCTTTATAAGTTTCAAATGCTAAAAATAGAATATTTAAATATAAATTTATTATAATATAATTACTTGAAATGTAACAAATAATAATACAATAATATATACTTCCAGGCACACATATATGCATGCATACATACAATCACACATACATGCATTTATCCATCCATATATAAATATCACTTCAATAATGTATATTCATAGAATATATATTCATCACTTCAATAATGCAAATATTTTTCAATTTTGTAATTTAAATATTTTATGTCTCATAAAACTTCTAAAAATTTATTTCAATAATAAATTTTTTTCTATCTTGAACAATTTTGGAGAATATCTTCCAGAAGTATCACAACAAAAATAGATTTACATGAATTATTTTCGCTGGTATTAAAAATTTGTGACATTTTATTCTTTAAAATGCAACAAATAAAGTATTTGTTGGATTTAGAGAAACATACACAATATAATATTTCTTGGAGATATGATTTAATTATTGTGTTTTTAAAGTAAAATAAAGAATATATTAGAGTAAGAAAAAATTCCAGCAGGAAACGAAATAATTTTTGGGAAACAAATACTTTGTAGCCAGTTACTTGTCTTGTTAAATTTTAATTTTAAAAAAATACATGAGATATTTTAAGTTAAATTTTAAGAATTATTTACTGACGATTCATAAATGACTTTTCTTAATTAAATCGAGCTTATTCATGAAATACGTCTCTTAAAATAGTTATTTTATACATTAAAAGATCCCAAAAAAAAGCACTTTTTACTTTCTTTTCTAACTTATTTGTTCTAAGCAAATATTGAATTTCTGCATTCATTAAAAGAAAGAATAATAGATGTTTTTATTTTTCAATAAGAGAAATTAAGCAAAGGATATTATTAAAACTACAAGTTGGGTAGAAAATTAAGCATACTTAACTAGATATATTAGAAAAGCTCTTATACATGAATAACATTTTAAGAAGAAATAACAATAGTAAATTTTATCATTACACATTTAAAAAATAATTTTAGTGTAAGAAGTATATGATTGATTGCTATAAGATAAAAATTGATTGATGTTTCATGCTTACATGTCATTAGTTTTCCAAAGTGTGTAGCAATAGAAGAAAGTAAGTGAAAAGTATGTTGTTTGAATAGTATAAGGATATATAATAAAATATAATAATACAACTCTATTTGAATAGATTTAAATTTTCGCTAAGCATTTTAATATTCAAAAGGAATATAACTCTCATTTTACCTTCTTTTATATATTTTATCCAGGGATAGTGTAAATACGTAGTGTTTTTTAATAGTGTTAACAAAAATATTTCAGATATATTTGCAATTTTATGATTTGTTTTATTAAATTTTTTTTCTATTTTGCTTATCTAATGGAAGTAATATATAATAATGTATATATATTATATGTAAGTTAGCAATTAAATATTCCTTTTTTATTTTACGAAAACTGTTAATTTATTCTAAATATTCTGTTCGTAGTAATTTTTCATAGTAATGTGCACGAATCTTTTAGCAATCTTAAATTAAAATCTATACTCTCCATATCCTTTTCCCAAACTTACATTAATTTTTTTCTTTAATTTAATGTGAAATTATTGAATGAAATCTAGGTAAAATGTTTAGCATTATTTAGAGATTCTTAGCAATAAAGACAATTTTATTTTTGTATTCGATTTAATCTGCAAAGGAATATTTCCTTTATCATGCGAAGCATTTTAACTGTGTATATAAATTTTTTCATTTATTTTGAGATTTTCTCTCAATTAATCATTAGTGAGAAGGATTAAAAAACAGAACTTGTCGAATTTCAAATGCAAAAACAGTTTTTATGTATAGATATATGTATTTCTATTCAAGGCATTTTTTAAAAATGAAAAATGTAGAAAGAATCTTTTTGGTTGAAAGAAAACAATAAAGAAAGAAACTTGAAATAAATAATTTGAAAAGGCAGTGATTTGATGATAAATGGACATTTTCTTACATAATCATATTTCTTTAAAAAAGGCCTGTTGATAAAGTTATTTATTACTTCTTTTAAAGAGCTTAAAAGAAAATATTATTTTTGTTGAATTAATGATGGTATTGCAATACATGCAAAAGTGAATAATGAATTAACATTGAAAGATAATGTAAGATGATAAGAATAAAAATCATGGTAAAGTGCAAAAAATAATTTTGTAAAGAAATATATTAATTTTTCATATAAAGAATATTTTAATTTTGATGGTAAAATAATATTTATTGGTTGCTTACGTATTATCTTGTTGACCATTTTCGCGATAA
>JAPDSC010041204.1:19200-44334 GCA_026290005.1 Latrodectus geometricus
AGACTCTAGAATTATCAACATACGAAGAAGTTGTTTTAGGAAGTCATGAGTGATTCGAGAAGTTCAGGAGGAAAGCATGTATCCACAGCTTTGACAGACAAGGAGAAGCT
Source organism: Latrodectus geometricus (assembly GCA_026290005.1). Lineage (NCBI taxonomy): Eukaryota > Metazoa > Arthropoda > Arachnida > Araneae > Theridiidae > Latrodectus > Latrodectus geometricus. The sequence continues at coordinate 19,311 of JAPDSC010041204.1, forward strand.
TTTAATAAATTCAAAACAATATATGTTCCACGAACTTTCAATAAATTCAAAATCTAGAAAAGCAGGCTAATTGAGTTGTGGAATTAAACAGGAAGGTATGTGTGACATGTGACCTTTTTGAGTGTACATCAAAGAAGGGTTTTATCGTTCTAAGAAAAAAATATTTACTTGAGATGAATATTTTCAGATAAATATTTACATTGAGATGAATTTGCCATGCCTAGCTTGTTATATATAAAGCTTCTGTTTATCCTCATGGCCTACAGGATAACCCCCCTGAAGAATTTATATTCAAATCCCCATTCTGCACTCCAACATCACTCCAGCCCATTTCTAACTTTAAGAAGTTATACATAAAAGCACTTTTTAAATACTGTTTTCAGGTAGTTTGGGAAACCAACCTCTATCAAAAATTTTAGAAAAATTACTTTCACATCGTTGCCTGCTTCAGGAGGATTGTACAGGATCAGAAAAGATCTTTCAAGAAACCTGCTTAGAAGAAGCTTTAACCGAAGAGATTGTCGAATGTGACTTTTAGGAGATCGAAACAGTATCCGTGAAACACGAAACAACTTGTAAGCGAGATAACAGTGATATTGTAGAGCTTGTGAAAAAGTGCAATCAAGAGATAAGCACCAAAGAAATTATGGAGTTGGATTGTGTTTTCCATCAAGGAATTTTGGAAAAAGTTTTCAGATCAGGAAGTAACAGATCAGCAACAATTGTGTAACAAAATAAGAGAAATGCTGTAAGCACGGAAAACTGTTAAATCTTACATTGAGAAGTATACATTGTTGAATCCTTAATAACAAAGTGACTATGCACGGCGCAAATTTATTTAGTGGTAATGCTGTGTTGCATTTTCACCAATACTATGCGTCATGAAATAAATGTTTGGACATCTTTCTAGTAAAAAATAATTAGGTACGTATCATATTTATTTCGATTTTTTGTTTTCTGCATACTAAATTCGCCTTCCTGGTGGGTCTTTCGTATAAAAAGATGAAGACGATTTGCTCTCTTAACAATATGTAGCTAATTTTCTTTGAATAAACGTTATAACATAACGTTTTGGGAGTATTTTCTGACATGAAGTTTACATGAGTTTATATAAGAGAACTTTATATGAGTATGATTCTGGAACAAATTATACTCTTTAAGCACGGTTCCTAAGCAAGTTTTGGACTATACACGCTATCGTAAGCCAGGTTCAACTATACCATCATTCTTCTTAGTGGCTACGGTAGCCTTGTTATTTATCGTTTGTTGTTGTCATCGGAAGATAGAAGTTTTTATCGTGACCCAACCGAAGATTCCTCGTGTTTGCTAAAGGTGACTGGGTATGCCAAATATGTCATTGTAGCGCTATCCTCCACGTGAGATGATACCTTTGGGGGTAGTAGGCCAAATCTGGAGGTCTTCTACTTGATGCCTGGTTTTAAATTAAGAATATCCATCCACATTCGGCATCCAAGATGGCATATTCTTTGAGTGCCCTGCTAGATAAGGTGCCATCTCTTCCATCCCCTGTAATGCTGAAAAAGATGTGAAAGGATCCTCTAGTATTATAATAATCTTTTTTCCATTTTTGAATTTTTTTTATACTGATCCTTTTCTTGCTGTTCCTATTTTCTTATTCAATACTTAGGTCTGATCTCGATTTCTTGAATTGATTTTTTAGAAGTTTATGTAATAAAAAAAGAACTGATAATGTGGATAAATGGAAAAGCGTCACTTTTGCATCTGAAAGAAATGGCTTAAATTGCTGATACAGTTCTGAGAATGGAATGTTGCGAGAATTTCAAAACTTCCGCACGTTGAAAATCACTCATATACCAATATTATTTCATAAATGTCATGCAGCATTGAAAAGAGGATGTTAATTTAGCAGTAGATTTCGTTGTTTGATCATTGCTAACAAAAACCGAAATGCTAAGCAAAGACAACTATTTAATAATTGTTAAAATTATTAAATAGTTGTCTTTGTTTAGCATCTTCGGTTGCACTAGTCAAAAATTCAAAACATATGGCAACAACAAATTGATCTATATTAATAATCATCTTGCTGTGATTTTTCTTCATATATTGAACTAATTATCTTGTTCCAAATTAGTTTCAAACAGATTATCATACGCACAATCATTTATTTTATGTTAAATTTAACATAAAAGCAAAAAATGTTTATTTTTGTATAATACAAGCTCCTTACCATTTAAAAGTTCACATTTATTAAAAGAAGTGATAGTATTCCTTGATTATAAAATAAATGTTTTAATTCAATTGAAGTTTTTCATTTGATTTAATATGTGATTAAAAGTAGTCATAACTTTTCATTTTATTAACTGAAATTTCAGTCAGAAACTAAATCACTTAATGATTTAATGTGTATTCACATTGACAATGTCATACATATGATTTGATAATTTGAATAGCTAGTTACGATTTCAATTAATGCAATAATTCAATCATTATTGAAAAGGATCAATTTAAATATAATGAAATCAATAACATGCATTCATCGTTAATAATAATTGATATGTGTATTTTAATTGACTTACGGATCAATAAGTAAATAATGATGACATTTTTATGATTATAATCAAATAAAAAATGAATGTCATACTATCGTTTCATGATTCCTTGAAGTGATATAGTATCATTATATGTTTTAAAAACGTTATCTATTGTAAAAAGAATAGATAAGATAAATTAACTAATTGTTTACTTATGACAGCCTTTTAAATATACTCATTTTAATCAATTTTCATTCCTTCTATTTTTTCTATTTCTTAGTTGTTTCATATGTTTTTCAAAGACATTCAAAGAATTGTATGACACTGATAAAGTCATTTTTTGGCATGCTATTTATTACCCTAAATGAAAAATATATATAATTTATTCCATTAACATATACTTAAAAATAAAAACAATGTCGAAACGAAAAATTACATCATAGAATGTTTCATACCATAAACTACATATTAATTAGAATTTCATTTAATTTAGTAGTTGATTTATTGCTTAGATCACATGTATGTCAAATAAAAAGAATGAAAAGTAATATACATGATACAACTCTCTTACTCCAAAATTTATATCTCAATTTCCTTCTTTTCCTAGAACAGCATTCAAAGAAAGAAGAAATCTTCTTCATCATCCATCTTATGCTTTATCAAAAATCTCACTCCTGCTCCTAATCGTCCAACAATTTTCTTTCTCGTTCAGAAAGTCGAATGGAGAAGAGCTCTTTTCTCACATATCTTTCGCAAAAGCTACAAATATCTGAAATCGCTGTCAGAATATTTGAAACCATTTGCAAGTGTACTCTGGTAGATATGTATTTCACTAGATGATAGAATTCGAGATCATATATATATATATATATATATATATATATATATATATATATATATATATATATATATATATATATATATATATGCGAATTCTTTATGAAAGTGTATCGAAGATTACATTATATATTTATATTGCCCATCATTGTAGAGCAAAAATAAATAAGCTATCAAAATAGAAAGAAAACGCAATAGAAAAGTAAATGTTACTATATATTTGTGAAAGATTGAAGAAGAAGAATAAATAGGGAAATTCCTCTTCTTTCTGTATATTTAGAAAATAAAATACATAAATGTCTTGGTTAATTAATAGAATTAGTTTTGAACTCCAATTATACTTTAATTTCAAACTGCACTTGCATTTAATATCAATAATTTAATTTTGATTGAATAAAAATAGTTAATAAATATAAATTTCTGTAGACTTAACTTCAAAACTATTATGAAATTATCCTCTTTTGTATACAAAATAATGATTTTTATTTGCCCTGTGTAAATGCAATTAAGAAATGATTGTTTTCTTACAATTGTTGGGAATTTCACATGCAAATAAAATAAGAGCCTGGATAGTTTATATTTAGGCAATTTAATGGCATGAATTGATTTTGTGTAAAAGGAACAAGTATTTATAGGAAACATTCTTATAAGAATCAGATGCAAAATTCATTTTTTAATTATTGATTTTTTCGAAGGGAAAGTTTTATGTACCAGTAATTTTTAATAATGAAATATCGCTGGCAAATTTCCAATATCTGTGCATTTGAATTTCATTACTTTATTAAATTTAAAGGAGTAATTCGCTGATAAAAATGTTCTTTCAGATTATCATAAAAAGAATATTTATATTATTTTAAAATAGGTTTAAAAATTTTAACAAAAGCATTACTATGCTAACAACTGCGTAACATTATGTGTGGTCGAATTAAACGCACAAACATTTTCTATTCATTTGTGTAATTAATTCTGAATATTAAGATAGGCGTGAAAAAACTAATGCAAATGAATGAAAGAATCAATTAGGTAAGAAAATTATATTTTATACCAAGTTTCTTACACAATTGTATTTAATTATTTACATATGAAGGTACTATTTGAAAAAATTTCAACAATATGACGTAGTAACAAAATAAAGTTTTCCCATCATACTGCGTATTTTGGTTTAAATGAATGAAACAATTAACAAAACATTCAAACAAAAATTATGAAAGAGGTCAATATCTTTTCCAGTCATAAGGACAAAAACTATGCAGCATTGAATCATACAGATTCTGACAATCTCGACGACTCAAAATATCTTTACCTGATGCCAAAATTCAGCTATAATTTCTACTACATAAACTGTATGAACGAATCTTTAACAATGTAATCCCAGACATGCTCAATTAATATATATGAGAAATATCTCAGCTATAGAAGAAGTGGCACTTGAGTGCTTGTATATTGTGAGGAATATATAGACATGCATTGCCTTATTGAAATATAATTCAAAGATTACGTTCCAAGAAGGGTAAAATTAAGGTTATTTTTATGCAGCAATGAATTGCTCAAGGTATATATTATTAAGTCCGATTGGAGTTTTTTTCATTTGATCCCATTTCTTGTTAATGATATTATTTAAAACGGTATCTTATATTTTAAGATGGGTTCCGAACTACTACAAATATCAAATCCTGAAATGGGAGTCAAACTTATGAATTATTTAATTAAATGTTTGTGGTATATTTTCAGTATATTCTAAATTTTCATAAATTAAAAATATTCTATGAGATCTGTCACCTCTTATGAATTATGGGAAACTTCAGAAATAAATTCAATAAAATAAGTAAAAATACATTTTTATAGCTTTATGTATTTCTATCATAAGACATCGAAAATAATTTAATCTTTTTCTGATTTTTACATAGATAACTGTACATGTATTTTCATTTTTTGCTCATGTATAGTAAATAAAATAGAAACTTAAATTTATGAAATATTGGTTTTTATATTAATTTAATTTTTTCCTCTCTCGTTATTATCACAAATTAGAAAAGAAAAATGAAGACTTTTTCAAATGATACTTTTGGTATTTATGGATATTCATAGCACATTTTTCAAAAAATTATTTACATTTCAAGTCAACAAAAACTGTCTCTAAATCTTTACCCCTATCAAATTTTATAGAAAAATAATAGGGTATAAAATAATTTCTTTGTTACTATGATTCGAAATCTAAACAATATTATACTAAAATTAACTAATTAAAAAATCAATGATGTTTGAAAATTTTTCCAACAAAATTATTTAAGCTCTAGTAGTAAACTTAAGTATTTAACTTACAAATTAAGAATTTTCGCTCTATAATTAATTTTTCATACGAGAATTAATTCTAATAAAAAATTTTTCTTCAAGCGTAGTCTCCAATCCAGTTAAGTGGGTTATTATGAGAAGTGAGGTTATCGATGACCGACGGAAATTATTAAACATAGGCCATTGTCTCAAAATTTTAAACTACAGTCAATGACATCTGAGTTAAGCCCTTTTTTATGCTATACCATACTAAATGAGTAAATTAGAACCTTAAAAAATTTTTAATATGTAAACATCTTCTCAGCAAGACAATTGTGATTGCCTCAGTTATAGAATTCGTTAATTTCCAGACATTAAAGTAAGAAATTTTTTCTCAAGTTATTAAGACAAAATGCGGAAAATATTCGCCCCCACCCTTCATACTAATAGCAATTAAAAATTGATGAGATTTATAATTTAATTTTACATATAATATTTTACACACGATAAAAATTCATTTATTCATAATATTCTAACATCCCTTCAAGATTTTGAAGCAAATAAAGTAGGCATTTAGACTAAAACCAGTACTATTAGGAATTATAGTTGTATCTCTAAATGTTTCCAGTAGTTGGAGGCACTAAATTTTAGATGAAAAGAACTGATGAGATTACTTAAAGTATTTAGTTAAATTACAGATGGTTATTAAAGTAATAATATCTGCTAACAAAAGTGAAATTTATGAATATACTTTGTTACTACAAATATTAAATTTTAATATTTATATTATACTTTTTAAAGTTATGATCCTAAATATATCCATTATTTTCAATATATATCATGTTAATATGAGGTAGCTTCAGATAAACCGTAAATGTCTTGGATTTCTGTTAAAAATATGAAATATCAGGCAGATTTTCAAAGAGGATAAACCAATGAAAATCTAGTAACTGAAGCATGTGCGATTTAAACATCTTAGATTTTAAGTGCTTCTCAAAGTATGGTGTATATGCATCATAGTATATGAAATTGCTTTAGGGAAGTTGTATGGGTATGTACATATGTTAAAGATTTTTTACACAAATATAAAAATGCTATAAAACATAAACTTTCAAGGAGCACAAATAACATTAGTAGAGTAGCTGATGCAACTATGATTGAAGCACCCCAGCTTTTAGATATTTCTAAAAGTTCAATACCTGAAGTAATGACACCATACGCACTTTACAGCATGATAAACTCTGCATAGCAAAATAGTTGATGCTAAGAGAAGCCGAGTAAGAGAGCTACCTCTCGAAGGGATTGAATCGACGGCATTATTGAAGCGTATTGTAATGTCTAAAATTAAGGAATTGCAATAAAAAATAACCCCAGAGTTTAATTAGTATTTTGTATCAAACGTGACAGTTAAGAAATAACTTTTAACAGAATGCTTACTACAGAGCAGCAATCCCAACCTACTTGTAGCTGATATTAATGTCAAACTTCATCTTTGGTAGTTCCACAACTACAAAATCTGTTTTATTAACAAATGAAAGAAAAATATATCATTCAAACGGATAATCATTCACATTTTTTACCATAATAGGGTGGACGCAAACTTGAAAGATAAATATTTCAGCGTATGATCATGATTGTCGCCTTCTAATTATCAAGTATGAAGGTGAAGATATCTTTATATGAGGTGCTATGTCATGCTTTTCTACTAAGCCATTAGTAACCCTGAAAGGAAGAATCATTAAGGAGAGGAATAGAGAAATTTTAACAAATCAAATCCATCCTATAAAAAAATTTTTGTTTTCTTTAGCAGAGATAATATTACAGGATAATAATACTCTTGTTCACACTGCAGGATTCATCCAATTTTGATCTAATGAACATTAAGATAAAAACGAAATATCTAGTTTGGTGAACACAGTTAACTAACATCTATGTAATGAAACTGATCTTGCCTATTTCAGAGCATTCAATCAAAAATGATACCTATACCATTTTATTTCTTTTAGAACTTTCAAAATACCTTGTAAAAATTATACAATATTCCTTCAAGCACTATTCAGCATTTGTTTTATTCGATTATCAAGTGAATCCAAGATTGTATTTATGCTAAATTCAGTTTTACGCAATACTAATAAAAGATTTTTTGTAAGTTTAGATAAAGAATATAATTAGGATTCTTGATAATTTATTTTCCATTATTTTGACGATCAACAGTATCAGGGTATAGATGGATTCACTTGATACTAGAATGAAACAAATTCTGAATAGTGCTTGGAAAAATATTGCATTACGTTTTTGCTTATTGATAAGCTATCTCTTTAGTAAACTCTCGAAACCTGGTTTGAAACTTACCAAACCAATCATGATATTAGGAATGAGATTTCAGATTTCAGTTTCAATTAGAATCGAATCTTGTCTGATTTATTGAGACCCAATATGTAATCCTCAGTTCTGCTGGTTATCCAAAAAGATCCTTTCAGTGTTTTCTCGAAATAAAATATTTTATAGAAAAATTTAAAAAATAAATATTTAGGCAAAATATTCGATCCACACCAATTTGCATGAAAAAGGAACTTTTTAGGAGACAATGAAAGTAAAATTTTTGTGAAATTTCTGGCCGAATTATGAAAACCAGAGATTAAATTCTATGCTTTATATAACTTTAAATAAATTTATTCATCACGAATAGACATAAAATTTCTCTGAAAATAATTTTAAATTCCGAAAATTAACTGATCCGAAACTAACTGTAACTTGAGCAAAACCTTCATTTGCAAAAATTTGATCGGAAATTAATAGTGGTATCGTGGAGATTTTTTTTCTGGGGTTTTTTCCTCTTATGTGATTGATTTAATAATATTTATTATATGACTGTAATAACAAATATTGTTGTTTTTCAACAGATAGTAATCTTCAATAACATTTTCTAAATGGCATATAAAATGTCATAATATGATCAATTTATAAAAAGGCGCAAACAATTGAAGTTTGTTTTTAAATATACATAAAATTTCAAAATTTTCTTTTTAGAAAGATTTATCGAAGCACATGTTTCTGTTTTAAAATATTTGTGTTCTTTTAAAATACATATATATTTGTAATCACATTATTATTGACTACTAAATTAACAATAATGTCTTATTTAATTTATTTATACGATAGAGTAATCTTTCCTCAATAAATGTATTAATAAATTTATTAATTAAAAGTAAAAATTTAAAGTTTCTAGTTTTATGAACTGATTTCAAAGTCACAGATATCGAATGAAAGTTGAAGTATATTTCTGATTCTTACAGGACACGAAATATTGTATTCATATATCTAAATAATATGATAAGATAGATATTTAGATATCATTACTAAAATAATAATAAATAATTGAAAATATACCATGCCAATTAAGTTGATACCACTTTATATATATAAATAGTCTAACAACTAAAACTAATGCAGATAATTTAAATATATGCTGGATAATGTCTTCTGGGATAAATTTCCATAAAGAGATAGCCGTGTTTTCGTGTTACAAGAGTGATAATGTGAAAATTGTGAATATCCACTTAAATAGACAAATATGGAGAAAATTCAAATTTGATATCAGTCACTTGTTGTGTAACATTCATTTAGATTGAGCCACAACACTTTTCATTCTAAATCACCTAGTTCTACGCTCCATTGAGCTTATGTTGGCTGATTAGAAAAAAATATATATAGTTTAACATTTTAGTGATTAATCATTATTTAAAAATATATAAGTGATTGAAATATTTAGCATTTCTCCCGTCAAATTAAATTTATAGGCTCATAACAATATCATTACCAGTTATATATTTTATTAAAAGAAAGTCAAAACTTTTAATTTTACATTTAATTGGTAAATTAAACTGAAATGAATGATGTTTAAAAAATTTCCTTATATTTCAATATAACATGAAATGTGACATCTTTTGTTAAGTGAAACGGAATATTAAAAAAAATGCTATTTATATAAAGTCAATATCCATCAAAAATTGATACTATCTGTTTGGTAAGATTTAAACAATTTTTTTTTTTAAGTAAAGCTTTTATCTTATAACGCAACAATTAATTCATATGTCTATTGTCATTAGCTGGACAAACTGAATGATGACTTCAACAGAAAAAGCCAGAATTAATCAACAGAAAAGGTGTAGTGTTCCACCGATATAATACGAGACCTTATACAAGCCGAAAGCTTTTACAAGCACTCACCGAAAGCTTTTACGATACGAAAGCACTCACCAAAAGCTTTTACAGCTCGAATGGGATGCACTGCCACATCCACCATATTCTATGGAATAGCCGCCTTTTTATTATTATTTGTTCCTCTCATTGCCAAATGTTTTAGACCTGCACCATGGAGCCAGTTTTGGACAGTCTGAGTTGAAATCGTGGTGTCAGTAGCCGAGCGAAGGTGTTGTTGGAGAAGAGTAGCGTTCATATTTCGGTGTCTCCGAGCCGTTAACACTAAATAAAGATCTTCATTGGGCTTGTTCCACGTCTACGACCTTGCCCTGGTCTTCAGCTGCGCTTCCAGTCTCCAAAAACCAGTTTCAGATTCTGGAAATCACACTTTGAGACACTCCAATGGGTTGCGCTACTTCGGCTTGAGTTTGTCCCCCTTCTAACCTACCAACAACTTTCCAAGCTTCTGAATAATTTAAATGACTTCTCTGAGACATCGTACTCATCGAACCAAAACAGTCACCGAATGCCGATCTTCATTATCTTTTATTCAGTTGAAAGTCAAATTTCATTCACTGCCGCTGAAGTGACGTTTTTGACGTCGAACTCAAAATTAGCATATACTACAGTTTGAAAACCAGAAAAATGTTCATTTGTGATTCTCTTCTTCCATTTTCAGCAAAAAAAAAATTCGGTTATATCCTTATTTTATGTATAACTTACAATATTCTTTAATTGTTTTGATCAGTGTGTATTATCTACCACAATGTTAAAATGTAGTTATTTAGAATAATTATTTAAAATATTACATTTAAAATGTATGCATTTGTGTTTCAAAAACTCCAATACAGAAGAAGAATAGATATATTTTTCAAAAATCAATCCTGCAAGCAGAATTATTGTTATGAATTCAGAAGTATGAATATAAATACACTACTAGCCATTAAAATTGCTACACCGAGAAGGCGACATGCTACAGACGTGAAATTTATACGAAAGGAAGAAGGTGCTGGGATATGCAAATGATTAGCTTTTCACAAATTGCATTTGAACGTTGTTGCCTGGTGAAAAGTTGTTGTGATGTCTCGTGTAAGAAGGAGAAATGCGTACCAGCACGTTTCTGACTTTGATAAAGGTCGAATTGTAGCGTACCGGGATTGCGGTTTATCTTATCGTAGTATTGCTGCTCGCGTCTGTCGAGATCCAATGACTGTTAGCAGAATATGGAATCGATGGGTTCAGGACGGTAATACGGAATGCCATGCGGGATCTCAACGGCCACCAATCACTAGCAGCCGAGAAGACAGGCATATTATCCGCATGGCCGTAATGGATCGTGCAACCACGTCACGAGCCGTTAGTCAAGAAACGGGGTCGTTTGGAAGGCAACAAGTGTCTGCACGAACAGTTCGACGACGTTTGCAGCAGCATGGACTCTCAGCTCGGAGACCATGGTTGCGGCTTCCCTGCGTCGTAGACAAGAGCGCCTTCAATGGTGTGATCAACGACGAACCTGGGCGCACGAATGGCAAGACGTAATCTTTTCAGATGAATCCAGGTTCAGTGTACAGCATCATGATAGTCGCATCCGTGTTTGGCGGCATCGTGGTGATCGCTCACTGGTAGCGTGCATTCGTCATCGTCATACTGGCCCATCACCTGGCGTGATTGTATGGGGCACCATTGGATACACTCTCGGTCACCTCTTGTTCGCATTGATGGTGCTTTGAACAGTGTACGTTACATTTCTGGTGTGCTACGACCCGTGACTCTACCCTTTATTCGAGCCCTGCGAAACCCTACGTTTCAGCAGGATAATGCCCGACCGCATGTTGCCGGTATTGTACGGACCTTCCTTGATACGGAACATGTTCGGCTGTTGCCCTGGCCAGCACGTTCTCCAGATCTTTCACCAATAGAAAACGTCTGGTTAATGGTTGCCGAGCGACTGGCTCGTCACCAAACGCCAGTCACTACGGTTGATGAACTGTGGCACCGTGTTGAAGCTGCATGGGCATTTGTACCTGTACATGCAATCCAATCTCTGTTTGACTCAATGCCCAGGCGTATAACTGCTGTTATTACTGCCAGAGGTGGTTATTCTGGGTACTGATTTCTCAGGATCTATCCAGCCATATGTTTTGAAAATTTAATCACTTGTTATTTCTAGTATAATATATTTGTCCTATCAATATCATTTTGTTATCTGCATTTCTTCCTGGTGTAGCAATTTTAATGGGTAATAGTGTATGACTACCTTTTACTCGTATATATATATATATATATATATATATATATATATATATATATATATATATATATATATATATGCTTTTTTATTACAATACATTATATTTTTCTCTTATTAATTAATAAGTAATAAAATAAAAATAATTTCATATCTGATATCCGCATTTGGACGAATTATCCATTTTTTAAGAGCACATTTTAAAATTAGTAAAGAAGTGTATTTTATAAGTGCCTTTAAAATACTCTTAAATTAAGTATGTGTTTAAACTGCTTAAAGTTTTAGATAAAGTTGAATGTAAAAAACTACATATTAATTACAATTCTGAAAATGTGGGACTTTTTTTAGGAAATTACACCTAGGAATCAGCCTAATGGTATCTAGTTAACTTTATATTTTTATTTACAACTAACCAAATAGTAAAGAAAGGAACTAAAATTTTGAAAGTTAATTGGAAAAACCTGTCTCAAGAAAATATAAATTCTTTTAAAAAAATAAACATTTTCAAACATATAAGTCCATCAAATTCCAATGAAGTCTTAAAATGTTTTTATACTAGCATGTAAATACGTTTTTAAATGATAATAAATGATTTCTTTTTTCAGCTTTATCAATGATTATTTTTAAACTATAATAATAAAGTAAGATTTTAGCTTTAGTTTTCTTGAACTAACATAAAATAAAACAGACGTTAGTTGAAATTGTTGTCTGAAATTAATAAACAGAAAAGAAGAAAAAAGAAGAAAAGGTTAAGCTTTATAGATATTACTTGAAAACTAAGCTTGTGCTTTAAGACAATAAAAAGATTGAGAGATTTTAAAATTTTTCCAACCAATATGCATTAGAAAGACAATACTACCCAACGTTCAATAAGCAAAAAGAACAGGATGTAAGTTTGCATTATAAGGCAACCTATTTTTAATTTTGAGGAATTTTATTAGAAAAGGCTGGAGAATTTAAAATTCATGTTTGATTTTTTTTAATGCATGCCAACAAAATATTTACTGCGAGTTCTTTTTAATTCTTTGAAAACAATTTTTGGCCCAAAATATAAAAGCAAGTCCGTTACCTTAAAATTTTGTTGCAGATCTGAAGAACACATGGAGGAAGAACATAAAGTAAACAAGCATTTAGCCTCTATTCTATTTTCTTTCTACCATGTTATCATTTTATATTTGGATTTTTAAGTACTTGCAGTAATCAAGACTTTTTTTTTATAATCTTAAATAATATTTTCTCAAAAAAAACCACAAAAGATATTTAAGAAATCAAAGGTGCTAATTATTTGGACGTTTATTGCAAACAATGTTATTTTGATGTTATATTGAAGATACTATATAACAAACTGAACACACTTATTTCTTTGGCTAAATTGAACTGCATTTAAATAATTGCGTACTCAAGTGTAATGTTTAAAAGTGGTTTATATAGATAACAATTCACAGTCATTATTAATACAAAACATGTTTCCTAGTTAATAATTTAAATAATATTAAAAATGTCTTGAAAGGAAAGGATGTCTGAAATTTAAAAACAAAATTGTGTCGTATTAAATTTCTGATAAATATTTAAAAATCAAATAAAAACCTCAGAAAGATGTGTTTATTAACGAATCCCAAGAATAATCACAAAATATTTAAAATAAGGATTTAATCTTATAATACGCTAGCTAAATCAGGAAAAAGCGACTGATACATACAATTAGATTAAATATTTAACGAAGAAAATCAGGGTGTTTAAAATCATGTTTATAAAAGTTTACATAAGAGTTATTGTATTAAACTTTTGCAAAAACAATCGATATTTATTTTCATTTTCAGATTTTTGCAAGTATTGCTTATTTTATTTTTTCATTTATTAAATGCTCAATAGCTATTAAAAATTAATTTTTTAATTTTTTCAAATGTAATGGCATGATAATTTAAAATTTATATGTCATCATATTAATTTTAAAATAATTAATTCCTTGATTATATGATTGAATAATTAATAGTGTTACTTCCTTATTCCGTTTCCTTTTCAAATGAATAAAATATTTAAGAGTTCTGATATAAATATCATTTACACTTTTTTAATTTAAAAAATTCTTTCCTTCATGATTTGTATTAATTTCGCAGATGCGAATATCGTAATGAAAGAACTGTTGCTAATACATTAAATAATAGTTCAAATACAATAAGAACTCATCACCTTGAATTAAATTATATATAATCATGGTAATCCTAAGAAAATAAAAATTAACTTTTGCTGAACATTTTTCGGTTAAAAAATTAATATGATTTCATTTGCACTTTTCACTGGCATTACAAAATAATATAATTTATAGGTCTAGAAATAGCTTCATTAATATAAGATTTTTAAAAATCTTTTCATTTTTATAATATTAAAATAGTGAAAAAATAAAAATTCCTTTCACTAAGACATGAATGAAAAATAACAGCTCTTAAAGAATAGACAAGATTATTGAAAGGCATTTCTAGATGTATGTTTTTGATGAATGAAAGCCACGGTGAAAAATAAACTATAAGTCAAGAAGGTAATTTATACCATCCACAAATTTTCTATTTGTGTTCCTTTTAGAACGCTTAAAATTCATGATTTAACTTTAAAACAGTTTTCTATCACCGTGTTAGAAACACTGAAAAACATTCAAAAGTAACAGAGGCAAGAATGTACCAGAAAAGCCCCAATTGCTTCAATTTGCAAGCATGGAATTTTTTATTGATTTAACATTTCTAGCTGCATTATTTTGTTGATCAAAGACGCTGAACAACCATTACTTAATTTTAAGCAATGTTTATAAATGTTGGAATCCACACATGAGCAAACATTTCTCTTTCTATGACTGAAACAACCAGCACGTTATGGGCACATAATGTGTATTATAGAGAATTACAAAATTGTTAATTTGGGGATAACATTGAATACCGTTCTCTCACTGAAAGGAATCAATTCATTTTCAAGACTGACTACATCTAGAAACATTTAAAAGGATTCCTTAAAACCCGAAATTTTATTTTAAACTAAGAAAAAAGTTTTATATCGATAAATACAACTGAAATATATGTTAGCTGATTAAGTTTTTAAGAAATATATACGAAAAAATAAATGTAATAATATAATTTGATGCTATTATGATACATCATTATAACAAAATTGAATATACGTTTAAAAAATCCTTCAGGAGTTGAATAGCTAAATTGATGTGGTTGGGAAGGAAAGGGCGAGTAGAAAGTATAGAGTCTAGAGAAGCAAGCTGGTGACTGAGCTAGAAATGATAAAGAATAAAAGAGTGATGGAGTCGAAATTCGAACTAAACGCGTAGAGCGGAGTTGAACTCCTGATTCTTTACTGACCGATGAGCTGCCGATGAGTTATGGAACCGTGGAGTTTCAGTGCAAGCAGTTTCAATCTAAGAGTTGGTGAAAAAGAAAGTTCCAACTTCCATTCATTTTTTCTGATTCGTCGTTCCCTCATTCGGTAAAAAAAAATCATATACAAGAAGTAGTTTGTGAATGGATTGCCTATCTCTAGTGTATAGTTCTGCTCAGCACGAATGTTAGGTCAGATACATATCACAGTTATTTATGGAATACAAGAACAAGCTCGGTAATATAAGAACAAGCATTTCCCCAACAAACTGTTTTCTCTAACATTTTAAAGTCAACCATTGACTATTTTGAACATTGTTTTTCTAAATGCAAATAAAAAGTACAGGGAGCTAGAAAAGTAAATTACAAAAATTCTAAATATTATACTCAGCGCTTTTTATTCAGTTAAGGATTCTTATTTAAAAAAGCCACTATGGGCTACAGACACAATGGCTCAGATTTTTTCAAGTTCAAGCTTAAAGGGAAAGATGTCTTTCTTGTGCCTGTTTCATTTCCGATTCCATTGAAGACTGCCGTGCTGAGAGAACCTATTAAACTATGGTAGGGTTCCATGTCCCTTTTGCCAGAGTTATACTATGTAGAGAGGAGGTTATCTACTTAAGAGTCTGCTTAGAGGGGCTCAAAATTACGTTTCCCGTATGTGTGTATCACTTGCTGTATCCTTTCTTAGTAAATAAAATGGAAGGGTGCCTCACCAATACATGGTCAGCCTTAAATCTCTTCAATTATTCTTGTGTTCATTTTACAAATTTATATCCCTAGAATTAACTTGTATGAATGTCTTAATTCTATAACATCTGTTCCCCATTTGTTCAAATGGGGTAAGATAAGTGAAACATTTTTTTTGACTTATCCATTCCATTTCTACTGGATTTATGTATCTTTATTATTCATTAAATTTAAAAAGGAAATATTTAAGGGAATTTTTAAGTAAAAACTATAAAAAAAACATCTCATGCCTCTTTAAAAGAACCGTTTATCAAAAGTATAAGTTTCTTTTTTATTTTTGTCATTACAAATTATATTAAAAAAATAGGAAATATAGCTTACTTACTATGAAAAATTATTTACAAAAGAAAGTCATCTCAGTATTCATTATATGTAATGTGAATTTCTTCAAATCTATTGGTAAATATTTTTGTCATTTGGGAATTGTGAATATTCATCATATCATAAAGCAAAGATTTTATATTAATACGTAGAGTTAGGGTTTCATAAAAATGAACATAAGTAGTTATTTGAAAAGAATTTATAAATTTTACAGAATTTAAAAAACTACCTTGTTAAATGTGTTAGAATTATCCAAAATTCTTTTATAAGTAAATTAATATACAAAATTTCATGTTCATCAATTTTGTTTTTAAATATTTATTTATAATTACAAAATTTTTTAATGAATACCTTATTTAATTAAATAATGCAATTTAGTATATCTATTCTTGTTTTAACATCTTCCTTTCAAAATAGATATTTAAAAAAGTATAAAATTGGAAGAGTTGGTATTTCTTCAAAAATTAATAAAAATGTTGCATTTTTATTGTTTAATAATGAAATTTCTTACTTAAAAATAGCATGCTATGTTTTCTTTGGAAATCCACTTTCATAATTTTTTTCGCTTATCTTTTCTGCTTTAAGCCTACGCAACCAGAACAACTCAACTGAAAAGAAGATTCAGCGAATGAAAACGTTTCACGTCTTCTCGTTTAAACAGCAATTTCATCCCGAAATCTTTGTCAAGAAAAACCAGCAGGTCTCTCTCTCTCTCTCTCACCACCTCTTACCAACTCAATACTTTTCGATGGTTAAAAAAATAGAAAATGAAATAAAAAGCAATTTTGCGGGAGGTTTGCGATTGGTGGAAGGCTTTTTCCTTTCCAGCCAATGAAGTGTTGGCAAACGGCCATCGCAGAGGCGGACTGAATTTTGTGCGAGGCGCGGAGGTTATAAAACGGGCACGATCCCCGCTTTTAATCCTTAAATTTTCGTCTCTGTACGAAGTTCAAGCTACCAAAGTTCCACCTTGGTTCAACTTCTACACTAGAGTCAACTTATAAGAAAAGGTTTGTTGATAATATTGTTAATTTCTTTAATTTAATTTAGTTATTTTATCATTTATTTTTCTTAAAGAAGTACTTAAAATTTAAGTAAATTTTATTTTAAAAATATTATGAAACAAATTTTCTTCCTATTAGAAAGGAATCCATATTTTAATAGAACTATAATATTTTGTTTCATAATGTTACAAATGTTATGCATTTATATTTCAGTAAAAATAAACTAAATTTCTTGAAATTATATTTTTACAAATCTGTGTTTTTTTAATTTTATCAAACAAATAAATTATGTTAAGATTTGAAATTATATTAAGATTAACGCTTTGCAAAGATGATTTTCGTAAAATCTCTTACTTTCGTATTTCAAGTTAAATATAGTGTGCTACTTTATTGTAAAAAAGAAAAATAGCAAATAGACAAAAAATATAGTGTAATCGAATTTTTATTTTTAATCAAACTTAAACCATTTTATATTTTAATACATAATTTAGTTGTAGGCTAATAAACATAATTAATGTTAACAAACAGAATCCTCAGTAATAGAAAGACATTAATATAGTATCTAATTAAACTATGTAATTCTGAACACACAAATAAATGTTCTTCGTATATATTATATATATATATATATATATATATACATTGTATGAAATGTATTAATAAATGAATGTAGCAAATTTTAAAATGAAATTCAATTTATTATTTTACATTTTGTATTAATATGGTACCATTTATTCTGCTTTCTATCTAAAACTTTAAACAATTTAATCAATCATACTTCTTAAAAAAATCGCATCATAAAAAACGATGTACGATGGTCAAAAGAAAACAATTTAGTCTTTCTGTTCTGCAATCACAAATTGATGGTTTGCCATTTACTTGAAGAATTTATTATTAAACAGGAAATGGAAAACCGAAAGGAAAATTTATATTCGAAAAAATCCTATTTAGAAATCATATTTCTTAATTCTATGTTACATCTAAACAACATATCTCTATAATTCAGATAATTCATTTAAAAAGGAAAAGAACTATGAAGGTAAACCTTTAATTATATAAGATTCTATATAAATATTTTTATAAACTCTAAATAGAATAAAATGGAAAAATATATTTAATTTCTAATATATTTAAATTCAATTTTATACTAAAATATATTGAACGTACTACTGTTAAGATATATTAAAATAATTATAAGCTTGTAATTTACGCATTCATAATTTAAAAACAAGCTTGTACAGTATTCATTAGATTACTATTAGACAGTATAAACTATAACATGTATAGAAAACACAGAAAGTTATTTTGTTCAATCACGCTACTAAATCAGTGCACCTGGAAGAGGTTTTCCTCTCTAAACTCGTAAAGCTGAATCACGTTTCTCCCTTTGCGTATCGCGCTTAATCGGTTGTGATTGTTTCAGTGAGGTTTCATCACCTGAAAGTTATCATCAACCGCAAGTTCTCATTTTTGAAACATTAAAATTGTCTAATAACGAATTTTTTTAACTTTTCTTTTAATTACTATTGATTTTTATCCGCAGAATAAAATCAACTCCTAATAGACAAAAGCTCAAAACTGTATATACCTCTTAAAAAAGTAGTATTATATATGAAAAATTTTATTATTATTATATAAAAGTAATTTTACATTTACCTTAGGTACTTAGACAGTGATACGTTTGATTAATTTACAATTCTTTCAAAACTTTTAAAATAATTGATATTTCTCGGATTTTAATCATCATATTAATAGAGATTTTATAAATTATAAAATTCAATAAGTGTATTTAAACACTTGTTATTAAGTTATGCTTAATTCTACATTATTTACTCTAGCATATATTTTTTTATAATCAACTGAATTAACTTTTTAGAAAATATGTATATTACTCCGAACATATTTATTACAATACCTATAATAATATTATTTATTCAAATGTTTGAGTTTCTGTTATTATTTATACTGATGAGTACCTTAGAAATAATATGCATTTACATGTACGTATGTGCAAATACAAACACATAGCACATCCCATATACAAATAGCTATAGACATATTGATGCCCTCCCTGAAATTCAACAACGTAATTTTGAAAGATTATAAAATACGTTTTTAAAATATTTTCATTAAAGAGTAGAGATCAGTAATTTGTGTTGCTTTACGGTTTAGATGTTTTGATTTTCTAATTATTAAATAAATTTTAAGTCTTTTTTTTTAATCAGCAACAACTGCTCGCGAATATTTCAAAAATTATTTATTTTAATTAGAAATGTAGTTAAAAATAATCCATTGAAACTAAATTTATATAAATTACTTCTCATACTTTAAATAAGAATAACTTCGTGAATGTTACAATTAAAATTACTACTTATAAGAATGTTGCAATAAGGAAACGGTCGGGAAATTTTAGTAAGAGCATAGCAATTTATAAGTAACTCATATAATTGAATACACTTGATTTTAAAAATAATTATTTAATTAATGTTATTTTTATTAAAATTCATATAATGAATTACAAAGCTATCATTCACTATAGTTAAAAAGGCATACCAATTGACAATTGTTCTCATTCCAACAAATTCTTCCTTTCTTCCCATAATTTAAGAGATAATTTAAATTCTTAGTAGAAAAGAAGAATTAGAATTAGTTCGGATTTATTACAAAGAGTTATGCTGAAAATTTTACAATATGAAATTATTTAAAAATATAAATGAATGATTTTAACGTATTATGAATATAATTTAATATGTATATATGAATGACCATATAGATATTAAAATGTTTTCTTTTATTAAAATTTAAACATTATGACATCATGGGACACACTAATCATGATTATTACTAGATAAAGTATTTCCTGTGGGAAGCCTTAAATCATAAAAGACACTAAAATCTTAAACTAATAATATGTCAAAAACTATGTAACGTTGATATAATTGCGATAATAAATAAGTTTAAAATAATGTTAAATTGCTTGGGTCGTTTACTTTCTAATTTATTTCTAAAGATAAAATGACAATTATTATTTTATAATGTTATGCCTTTTTACATGTCATCGATTTTCCAGAACGGCACTAATTATAATTTAAAAGAAATGTACGAGTTTTGATTATATCTTAATAAGAGTTTTACTGTAAATAAACTCTAGTACTGTAAGTAATTTATTATTTTATTTATTTTTAATTAATTAGTTATTTTATTTTATTGTAAGTATATTCATTAATTAGTTTGTGAGTTTTATGTAATACTAAAATTTGGAATTATATTTTTCATTTAAGAAGTTCTCTCGTAAAGCATATAAAATTTAACAAATATTAAAGAAAAATATATAAGTACAAAATGTGTAATATAATAAAATATAAGAGAATGATTTAATATTCATATATAACTTAGAAGAACTTTTATAGATATTCAAGACTTGTCGTTTCTCTGTCTAGTATACATTATTTACTCTATACATTTAAACTTGCAGAAGGTTAAAAATTATTTTTAATACAATAATAATTTTTCAGCTTTTTGAATTAGTGTATAAAATAATTACGCAAGTTCAAAAGGCTAAGAGTTAATTCATCCTTTATCTCCTATTTCTGAAATGTATATATATATAATACTCCAATAATCTTACTACTCTTTTATACGTTACTACAAGTCTAAAATCATTTATTTAGCACAATTAAAACAGTTTAAGAAGGGAAGCAAAATAAAAAAACTTTAAAATACCTAGAGAAAATATGAAAATGTCTTGTTTGGATAACTATTACTTTCCATACCATACAATAACTAGATATTGTTTTTATAAAATACATTTTATATGAAAGATTGAATATAAGATTGTCATGATAAAAGAATTAATCTGCAAATATTTCCAAATTTTTATTTGAAGAAAATTTTCCTCCCTGAAAATTAAATTGCTTTATTATTCATTTCACATACACATAATAACAGTAAATAATCTAGTAATTATTAAACTTGTTTTCATAGCATAAGAATGTAATAGTAATATAATACTAATGTGCTTCCAGTAATGAAGATACGCTGTCATATCTTTATTATTGGACTTTACTTAATCCTTATTCGAATGTAGTTATAAAATTCTATGATCACAGGAGTTGTCACATGCATTAATTTATCACAGCTTGTTACAGATAAAGTTAGTTGCAGAGATTAACTTTTAATGTAGGTTCTTAGAAGTTTTTCATAGATTTTATGACAGGTTTTAACATTATAATATATTTTAGTATAATAATGTGTGCTTCCAATATTTTCAATAAACATTCAGCTATTAATTAATTCTGAAATATATTTTATATTTACAGGAGAATATAATATTTTTCAATACATATTGAAAATAATACAATAATATTTCATAAAAATAAGAAGGAAAACAAGTAAACAATTAAATGCATAAAAATAAACAACTTCTATATAACAAACTAAAATATTTGCCTCAAAATTTATAAACAATATTTTTAAATATACAATCATTTTTTATTTTGAGGTGCTTTAATTCTTTATTCGTTAAGTTTTTTTTAAAAAATTGTTAAGGCTAATATTTTACACTCTATTATAAAATATCAAATCTGAAATATCATCTGAAAGACAATTTAATAAATCTTTATCACAATTTATCCCATTAAGCAATTTTTACAACACATAATAATATATGGAATATTTGTGGGTCGGGCCATTATCGAGATCATAGCAGAATAGTAAGAATTCTGACATTCAGCTCAATAGTTCTTGCCCCTAATTTCCATTTAACATCAATATTTGCAGAATTTGGAATCCATTTCTAACTTTTTAATCTTAGTCGATTTAGTTCTTGTATGCTCAAGCTCCTTATAGAAGAAGAAAATGAACACAAAATAATAAAATTAATATTAATTTTCTTTAAATTAAAAGTTTTTTTGGTTCATTTTAAGAAAGTATATTTTTGGTCAAATATTTATATTATTCAAAAATATACATCCTTAAAAATGAACCAAAAATTTAGGATAAAATTCATTTACTTAATTTGGGGCATTAAAATAACATTTTTGGCAGGAAATATAGTATGAGCTAAATATTAAAGTATTCCTTTAATATTGATATTCTGTATCCTGTAGTATATAATATCCTGTGTATATGAACTATTCCATGAAATTTAACATTTCTGATGTTGAAATATTAGGAAATATTTCCACACAAAAATAATTCCTACATAAATTTATTCATATGCATATGAATTATGAGTGTGCATGTTAATAATTAATAAATGTGTATATTATTTACACAACTTTGTCTGTCAAACACAAAGTTAACAATTTGCATCTCATAAAAATTCTATGTCCTTAAAAATTGTGAATTCTTTCAAGTTATTCAAATGCTCAGTGAATATATTAAAAGGATTTCAATATATTCTTGATTAAAGTAGTTGATTTTATCAGATTTTCAATGATTAAGTGATTTCTCGATATAAAAATTAGTAATTTTGTCTGAAACGATATATATGCTTTTAAATATATTGTAAAATAAAATCAAATTGTTTAGGCTTTGTTCATGAAATAAATGTTTGAAAAGGGGAACACTTTGTAAGATTTAAAAGGTTCTGCTTGAATTAAATTAAGGACACTTAAGCAGTTGTAATTTATTTTCTGCAATTGTATAATTAGGTATCAAAGGAAAGTTTCTGAATTTAGAAATTTTATTTTAAAATTATACAAGATATTTCAGACTTAGAAGAAATACATTCCATTTAACAGGATTTTAATTTTTATTTTCTTAATATATCATTCCTATTAGAGAATTATATTTTAACATTGAATTTTCTACAATTTTTTATCGACATCTATCAACAATAATTACATTATCTGAATTTTAATTAAGTAACAAGTTAAAGAGGTGTGAGTGCATATGTTTTTCATTTGATAGTCATAATTTTCTATTTCTTATATTTTATGCACACTTAAAACTATGTTTGCATTAATATAGCATTTTACTATTTCATTACTTGATGGGAAATTTATAGTATATTTAAATAATATCGGGTCATTTGATATAATAGTTTGATATTGAAATATATTATTTTAAACCAAATGTATAATAACATTTAAGCATAATTTGTAAACGTACAACACATTTTTTCATATAGAACAGAAAAATGTATAAAATTCATTATAAAATTGCTTTTATGCATAATTCTAAGGAATATTTTATTTATTGAATTAAAAGATTTGATAAACAACTTTGGTAAGATAATGAATACGCATTAAAGAAACAACTGCGGGATTATTTTTATAGCACTTTAATTTTATTTTTTTCAACTAAAACGATGAAAAGTTTAATTTGTTTGTCATCCAATGGTTAATTTTTATATACGAGGGTTAATTAAACTGGAATCTACAGTTTAAAATGAATTTCAAATCTCTGAATTGTGCATGATGTAAGGAGTTCAAACCTCGAACTCTTCTTCTGAAAAGCAATGCGCTTTGCATTCAGCCAGTATGATCCACAAGAAGGCTATAGAACACGATTCTTTTCTTACGATGTTACTTTCGTTATGTGTTTGCCCAATTAATGTACAAATAGATAAACATCTGAAACATTCCTTACATGCAAGTTCATCAGATAACCATAGATTAATAGTGAGATTTGGCAGTTTGGAGGAGAAGGTCCAGATTCAAAATCATTCATGATTAAATAATGGGTTTAAACTTTTTTATTTGCCTTCAGAATTTACATCTGCCAAATTCAGAGTGTACGATTTTAACTTTGTAGGACGTAAATTGAATTATCTGTAGTAGGTTCTCTATGAAAGTAAAACAATTTGATAAACTTACAATAAGTCACAGATTAACTATTCTATATTATATCATTACACAAACATATATGTGTGTGTATAATTATATATGTATTTCGTCTTTGTAGTTAAATCGTTGTTAAAGATTGTGGATGAAGTGTTTAATCAAGTAAAATCTTCATTTGTACTTGTTCAAAGGTTTAATTAATTTTGTTTCTGAAATCCATAACCCTTAATGGATAAAAAGTTATGTATTCATATAATTTCTGTCTTTCTGTGGTATAAATGTTTCTTTCTTTTTTGTGATTCCTATATAATTATCAAATAATTAGTAGTTAATTAATTTTGAAATTTCGCTAGTACAATACTTAATTTCTCCTCAGTTAATATTATATTTTTAGTAATTTTACTTAAAAACAAAATTTAATTTCTAATATCTCTTAACATGGAAATAATGGCTAATTGATTTGCAACAAAAATGAACTAATTCTACGGATTTATCTCCAGCATTAAATTCTGAAAACAATGGTTTTTTTAAATTTTGCTTTAAAAAGTGGAATCTGAGTAAAGTATAAACAGTGTTAATCTACTTTTTTAAATTTTCTATCAGTTATATTATGAAAAATAACACTTTTATGGAATAAAAATGGCTTATTAAAAGTTTAATCAATTAGTTAATCAATTAAAAATGCTGGGTGAAAAAGTAAAAAATTAATTGGAATAAT
>JAPDSC010041204.1:52007-62749 GCA_026290005.1 Latrodectus geometricus
ATGTATGTGTGTATGTATGTATGTAATATATATATATATATTTGATCAATTTTTATTGTTTAATGTTAATGAAAATAAAAAAAGATTTCTTGATATTTGTTTTCCTTGAATTATTTTTTGGTAGTTGATATTGGGTTAATGAAACATAAATTTACATAATAATATATAACTCCTTGTATTTGGTTACTCCATTTGATTTAAAATCCATATCATAAATAATTATAATTCTTTTGCACCTACACTGAAATTATTAAATCTGTATTCTGAATTCGTCATCATGTAAAAGAAAAGAACTACTAAGCAAATTACTTTTTATGTTTATACACATATCTATCTAATATTTATAAAGTAACATAATTTTTATATATATAAATTACTAGTAAATTATTAATAAAATTTTAAAGAATACTTTTTAATTTGTAATACTCTTTACTGAATACAAGAAATTCTTATATTTTTTCGATTTTCTGTGTGGATTATAAAGATTCAAAACTTTGAATTCAAATGATTTATTTAATTGACCAAATTTTTTAGTTATCTTTAATATAAAATTACTAATTCTGTTAGCATTAAAATTAATTTAAAAATTTAGTTTTTCAAATAATTTCTATTGAATCAACTTTAAATAAATGTATAATATTTAGTTTCTGTAATTTCCTAACATCATTGTATAGAATGTTGCATAATTTAAGTTTCAAAGAATTATTTACAAAGTAGAATCTTAACTTTATTATTTTCGAAAGAAAGTTTTTCGATGTTTTGATTGTTCTATTAATGATTATTTTATGTACTCTTAAAGGAATAAAATATTCAACAAAAAAGAACTTATTAATAAAAATATTACTTTGGGGAAATACGAAAGTAACAAGTCAAAGGTTATACATTATATTTCAATACATTTTCCGATTTTTCAATTATTATCAATATCTTTATAATAAATATTACTAATCATACATAAAAAATTTCAGCAGTTTTGATGTGAATTTATATACATAACTATATACAAATTCATGTGCATTTATATGATAAATGATGTCTCATTACGCATTAGGAAATTTCTAAATTGATGAAAAACTGATAGCTATAAATTAATATCATTTCAAATTTGCGTCAAGAAAACACAATATAAAAAGTATTTTATAATTTTTTAAATTTTTTAACACATTATTAATATTAAAGTTATTTATATTAAAGTTGATAAACTGATTTAAATATAATCCTTACGATATCAAATATAATTGTAAAGTTCTTGCAAGCCACAAGTATATAAATTCAACAAAAATGTAATAATTAAAAACAAATACAAATTTGAACGTATTACTATTTTAAGTAATAAACTATGTGCAGTTGAAATATCTTTCGTATTTATAATTAGCACATATTTACGGAAAGTATGCAATTGAAATTTTAACTCTTATTTTAATAATTTCAATTTAAATTCATTTATCAATATAATTTTTTTATGAAATTAATTTTTCTTTTAAGTAGTGTAATTTGTTCATAAATTTAAAGAGTATTTTATTTGAAGTATGATTTTTAAATTACAATTCATTAAAAAGTATGAAATTACATTTTATTGTTCATGGACCAATAATACATGCAACAATAAATTTGCTTCATAATAATTCATTTTTACTTAATATTTCAGAAAATTTAATTAAATTATGTATTAAAAATAGTTATTTTAAGAAAATGAAAATTTTATATTTAACCGAATTTATTCATTGATTTCTTCCAATAATTGAATATATGATCAACTTTAAAATTTATTTATAGTTTTTTTGCACAGATATTTTGTTTTTTAAAACTTATTGTCTGTTTTCATAAGCAAGTCTGATACTAAAGGTTTATTTTTTTTATGGAATCTTTTTTTTAAATAATGACAAACTGAAATTTAATAAGTTAAATGCAATTATATGACAATAATTGTATAAAAATTTTTGAAAATATTTGTAAACATACGTTTTTCCAAGAAGAAATTTAATGATTTCTCCGTCTGCATTCTGAAAATACATTCATTTATAAAACGAAAATTCAGTTTTATGTCAAAAATGTCAGTTAAAATGTCAAAAATGTTTAGTTACTTATTATATTTTTTATTTACAATCTTAAATAAAAAGTAGAAATATCACTACTCGTTTTTAAAAATTCATTTTTTTATAATTGTTTTTTCAATTTGCTATTTATATACAAAACCCCATAAAATTGAAACATCATAATTTCAAATGAAAGGCTACTTATTATTGATAAATATTGTTAAGCAGATTATCTTGCTTATCTTTCTGTTTTTACATCTTTATAGTTTAGATTTGCTGCTAGCTAAGATTTATGATATTTTAAGCATACATGTGTATATTTCTCTGCTTTTCTTATTCCAAAATAAATAATTTATCTTCGGATAAAGTACTTACTTAGAAAGCGACAAAGCTTATAAATTTTAACTACTGTTGTGAATTATAGTTTAAAATGTGCATAATGTAATACAATTTGATGTGTTTTGAATAAACAGATATTTTATATACAGTATGAGCTTGAATTTTAATGTCATACATAATCTCATACTTATAATTTAGTATCATATCTTTCGCATACTATTTTTATCATACTACTCTTATATTTTAAAATCTTATGAAAAATATTTTTATGTTATTATTAGTTTTAATGGTAGTATATTATTTACTGCTTTTAGTTTGAAACAACAAAATATTCTTACTGAAAATAAAATTTTGTGCACTGAAATGGGCTTCACAATATAATTACTCTAAATGCAAATATTTTAATATAGAATCATAGTATGGTATGAATTTATAAATTTATTTGAAACAAAGACTTGCTTTTTTTTATTTTACACTTTGAAATAAATTATAATAAAAAAACTAAAAAAATTTTATGAAATTGAACGATTTTAATATATGACGAAATACAGACTTATTAATGTTTATTATATGTTAGAAATTAATATCTAATTAACATCCAAATAAAATATATAAAAATCATTTAATTACACTAAAAATTTACAGAATTGTATATGCTAGAAAAATCAATCTTTATCCTTTATACTACAATACTACAATTTTGCTAGACCATGAAATTATTCGCAAGCTATTATTGTAAAAGTTATTATACGATGCATAAAATCAATTAAATATTGTGATCATATTAAACAATCATTTTTATATCATTTTGGGTAATATTGATAATATATAATTTAATAAGTTTATATGTTTATTTGTGAGCAATATATTAAGGCATGTGATATTAACTATCAAATAGAAATATTACGATTACTTTTCATAATAATATATATTACCATTACCATAATGACACAAACTTTTGTGCGATTCGTTTTCTACAATGCAAAAACTATTTTTTTCTTGAATTTATGCATGGTTTGTTAATAGGAACAATTAAGCTATTCATTACTTTGATAGTCATAATCATTTCTTTTTTGCCATTTGGTCAAATTTCAACAAAGTGTGTTATTTTATTCCCAAACATTTTAAGAAAATTTTTCACAATCTAACAATAAATTTGAAATAAGTAAGTTTATAAAATTTAAATAAAAAATAGTGATTTACAGTAATTATTTTGAATATTATTTTCTATTTTAAATTAGGATATATTTCAGCAGTATATACCATAATAGCAGTATATACCATAAAAGCAGTATATACATAATTGGAAGGAATAACATATTTTGAGGAAATACAATTTATATCAAAGTTATACTTTAATTAAATAGATAAAAAATATTAAAAGAAATATTTTATCGAAGTAATAAATGAAAATAACGCTTATAATAGTGTTTATTAAGTAAAATTAATTGAAGTGACGTTTATAATAAATATAATCTAGGGTTTACTGATTAAACATATTGATTTAATATTTTTCACATTACGAAATATATTTTAAATTTTGTTAATCAGAAATTTTAATATCGCTTTATAAAATCTTCTACTTTTGGGTAACATCATTTTTTACTAAAATAAATATATTTAATTAATACTTTAAAAGAGACTTTTCAATGGTTTAGTTAATAGAAGGACTAGATAGTACTCTAAAATACGCGAATCATCTTTGAAACTGAAGCAGGCTTTCGAAAACTGTGTGGTATGTCAATTTCATCATCACCGATGATTGGCTAAAGATGTCGGCGTTTGATCGTGGCCAATAGAACTTGATTTGGCACTTTACTCAGATGAAGTTATCTGACCACGTAGTTTCTGAATGTGGCAATCGCAATGCTTTCATGAATCATTTTGTGTCAGATTCTTCAAACTTATTCTTTCTTTTATTTCTGCCACAATACAAGAATAATCAAATTTTAGAGGAAAGTTTCCGAAATACTTTTTATCATTTTTCAATCAAACTTTCACTTAATCAATAAATTTATCTTTTACTTATTCCATCAGCCAATAGTATTAAGATTGGTTTTTAATAAATACGTTAGATAAAAATCAAAATATTATATATTGTTCTCATTTTGTTGCTATGAAGTGGCTTAAATATGGATGTTTCAAGTTAATGCTTAAATCAGATAATGTATATTTTAAATAAGGAAAGTTTATTACTGAAATCCAGAGAGAATTTTACATATTTAAAGAAACAATTAATAATGTTTAAAATATTAAGCTATTTTTTAACATTTTAAATTCAAGTACATTACATACTGTAATTATTTTGTAGTATTTTGAAATCAGTCGTCTTACATCACTTTAAAATCATATTTTCATTCTAATCTTATTACTTAATTAAAGTTTAGAAAAATGTTGAAATGTGTTACTTTAAGATCTTAAAAATAAGTTATGATGACAATAAGGAGAAAGGCATTTATTTCATTTTTGAAGTTTTATAAATTTTATTCTATTTTATAGTGAATTGAATAACACTAAAATAGGGAATATTGAAACTGAAATGCACGAAAGCTTAAAATGTATAATTTAAACATACTTCTAGATTATAAGCTTGCTTTTTTTCACTATGCAAGATAAAGATTCCATTCATTGAAGGATTAAGTGTATAAATCATTATAAAATATATTAAATATTTAATCATTTACAATTAGTTAAACACTTCAAACTTTAAGTTTTAAAGGCATAAAATTGCAATAAGAATTCTAAATTGATTCCTTCATACATCATAAATTGTATAATTCTGTTTTACTTCAGATTAGTTTTTCTTATCTTAAATAAGATACTGTGCACATCGAAGACATAAAATTTAGCTACATAATTTTTAAATCAAAACATGTTTTAATAATAAATGTTTCCTTCGGTGTAATTGAGTTAACACAAATTTATTTCCTTACGAAAAATCCTCTTCTTTTATTTTCAAGGAAACTTAATAAATATGTGTGATTGTTCTTAAAAAAACTAATAAATCTTTCATTATTCATATTCCATTATAGCCAACATTTGATTTGAAAAAAATTACAAATATCAGAAGATTAACTTAGTTTTCAGCCTAGGATTTTTCAAAATATTTAAGTTTTTAAACACACTGATGATAAGATGTGACATTTATTACTTCAATCTTTCATTTTGACTAATTCGAGCATTCTTCAAATTTATTTTCTTTTGCTTTATCCTTTAATGCAGAAATGGGCGTTTCAAGACAATTTTGGTTTTCAAACATATTTTAAATATATATTTGGTTTATTTTAAATTTATATTTGGTTTCAACCTATCATGAATATATTGGATATATGATGAATGTGTGGCATTGAATAAATATAGATAAATGAAAGAAAACCATACTTATTTTTGTACAAGAAAAAATACTTCGATTTTTAAATTCAGCAATGTATATATAGTTTACGGATCACAATATTTTTTCGTACCAAAATCAATTACTAAATTAATATTTGGTTTCAACATGTTTTGAATATATATTTAGTTTTAACAAAGCATAAATATATATTTGATTCCAACATATCATAAATGTATTTCACGTATGATGAAAGTGTGGCATTGAATAAATATAGCTATATGAAAGAAAACCATACTTATATTTTTGTTCAAGAAAAAATCCTGCTACTTTAAAATTCAGTGGAATACATAGTTTACGGATCCCGAGATTTGTTCGTACCAGTTAGTTAGTTGGTTGGGTTTCATGGCGCAAGGTCCAAAAAGGACAAGCTGCGCCATTGTTCGTACCAGATTCATAAATTCTTGATGACATTAGAATGTAGATAAGTTAAATATATATAATCAATATTATTTTTTTTCTTTTGTCAAAGTAAACAATTATAAAAACTTCACTTTGAAAGGAATTTTTTAGCTTTTTTCTTATGCTTGAAATTTTTTTAAATGTAACATACGTTTTAACAATTTACGATATTGCGCGGTATTTTATTATTATTCTAATAATTTTAATTTCAATTATGCCTTAAAACGATCGAAATATTGTGTTTCATATAATTGCAAAAGGTGCGTTTCGGTGCATTATTACAGCATATTATCTAATATTTAATTTATGAGATTCTTATTAAGTATACATTAAAGCACGATATTGCTTCGTTTTCATAGCTTATTAGGACATTTTAATACATGTTATTTGATTATTTCATGTGCATTTATTACACAATATTTGCTTTGTTCGCTTACAACCAATTTACTACAACTGTTTTATTGTATAAAAGGAACTTATTTGCGTTTCAATTAAATGCTTATGATAGTTGATGCCATAATAAGCAGTTATTACAGAAAATAATATGTCTTCAAAAGAAAATATATAAAAATGATTTTAATGATGATATATATTTTAAAAAAATATAAAAATGAATAGCACATATATTTTAAAAGTGCTTAGCATCAAATTTTTCCTATTTTATTTTCATTTGGAATGATTCCTATCAATGATATCTTTCTTAATATATACAATAAAAATATATATTAAAAAAATATCATTGTGATATTTGCAATTAAATATATACAATAAGAATGTTTAATTGCAAATATGTAAACTTACCGTTTATTTATTGCAGAAAATTGCAGAACCGCTTCTTTAGAAGATGTCTCTAATAAGAGTTCATTTGTTTTATTTTGCACTACATTGACTAAAACGTGCTTAGAACTACATTTTAAAACTTGATTTTATTTGAGAAAAGATTTTCAATATGAATCGTATTTTAATCATTTATGTGAAAATTGTTTTATAATTTAAAAATGAACCTTTTAGAATCTTAAAAAATAGATTTGCGAAGTTTTATTATAAAAGTGTCAAAATTTGTGATATTAGTGTGTAGCTTATTAACTAGTTTAACAGAGACTGAAATATTAATATGAATTTTATCACATACTTCATATCATACTGAGATGAAAAAGAAATGTGATTAATAATCTATCGCATAATATTGTACGAACTAAAGTTTTTGAAGAAAATAATTTTGATTATTATAAATAATAAATAAAACATTTATCAAAATATGCAATTATTTTCAATATGATGACAATTAAATAAATATGAAGCTTATATTCACTGTTTTATAACATTGCGAGTTCACAAACATTTATAAAGCCTTTTGTCTAAATAATTATAACTGCAATTAAAAGTTAAAATATTGATAAAAAAATTAATTGTTAACGAAGCGAATCATTTTAACATTAAAATTGTTTAGTTATTTATCAGGCTCAAATGTGTATACTACGATGTTTCTAATATTTTTTTAATTTAATTTAATTTCTAAAATCTCTTTAGTAGTATACATTTTGTGAGTATTCTGACTGCGCTATTTTAATAATATTCAACAGATTTGACAAAATCTGTTTAATTTTTCTCGAAATTTCACTGTCAAATTTTCCATTTCAACTTAGTTTTAATGACAATGGAACCATACTTTCAAATAATCATTCACGTACATACATAATTATTTTTAATCCTTTAATTACCTTAAAAATGCATTTAAATATTTTATCTTCCGGAATAAAACTTATAATACAGTTTATAAATGCAAGCTAGAAAATGAGTTTGGGAAATGAGTGCATTCAAAATCTTTACATTTTCATTGCAAAGAAGATTAGACAACTGAACTGTGACAAAGCTCATTTTCAACTTTGGCAAATTAATTTATATCATGAATTCAATCTTAAAATTTTAAGAATAAAATTTTAAAGCATATAATTGTCTAATTCTTAAAACTTGTGAAAAAATTATTTTGAGAACTAAAAATAAATATTGCATGTAAAAAAACTATTTTAAGAAAAAGATTAGCTTTTTCAAGAAAGATTGATAAAAATAAAAGTGTTCTTTGATTGATTTACATGTTATATTCCTTATATGTGTAAATTATTTATATTTTTAATCATATATATATATATATGATATAATTAAAAATATAAATAATATAACTATAAGTTAGGAATATGGTATGACATATATATATGTGATTAATATAAAAGATTTGCATAGTTAACCTATTTAAAAATTATATTTTACATAAATGGATTCTTGATGTTCAATAAATTTTCTTTTTAATAAAATAATAAACAAAATAGTCAAAATTTCATCAATTTATTTCTAAGAATTTTAGAGATCATTTTTCTCTCTAAAATCTCTCGTATCACACAAGAACTCATTTGACAAAGAACTACACTTTAAAATTTATTCCGAATTACTATATTATTTCTGAAGTAGGAAACGAAGAATTAAATTGCCTGCCAAAACACTAACCCTTTTAGTTATCCATTCAGCTGAGACTAAAGCAGTTGAACCAGATAAAACTGTGGGATAAATGTTTGATGATATAGGAACTTTATTTGACATAATGAATATATCTTTTTGTAAAAATTACTTGGTAAAAATGTGTTCTAATGTATAATAATTTAACATTAACAGACAGAAAAAGTTTCCTTCCTAATTCTATTTTCATTTTCTTTATATATACATTTTTGCTTTTATATTGAGCTTGATGATACTACGCTTTTAAATATTGACCAGTGCCATTACACTTTGTATACTGTAGATTAATTTGCTGCCTGAAAGTCATTACAGTTGGTGGGAAAGACATGCATGACACAATAGCAATAAATTATGAAAGACATAAAAAAAAGAATCATATCGTTCATTTTTTTCTTTGATTCTGAGACTTTAATGCAATAAAATCTCTGCAGTTAACAGAATGATTGTTTAAGTATTCCTCTTTTACCTATGAAAAATTATTCTAAGAAGAGTTATCACATGACAAGTTGTTAATTTATGCAAAAATTCACACCCTAGTATAACTAAATCCATTAATTAACTGGTGCAGTAAATAGTCCTATTAGTTTCATTTGTTTAAGACTTAGGAGCTATATTCTTGAAAGATGTCAGAATTTTATTATGGAATGCTCATTTAATCGAAGTTATAGGTTAAACTTTTTTATTTTCTCTTTTTTCCATAATAGGTTCTTAATAATTAAATTTAAAATATTTTGTGTACTTACTATCCTTTTAAGTAATTGAAAAACTAAGTAATGGTACGATATAACTTGATCTATAAACAGAAATACCATTTTAGAATATTGATAAACAACTCTAAAATAAATATTTTTTCAAATTTCCTTATTACTATTGTTCTTCCTTAAATATTTGAAAATCTTGTAATCGAAATATTTCAACATTTTATTTGAAAACTCTAAATTTTAATTATTGTTTCGCGGATTGAATAAAACAAACTAGTGTCAACTAAGATTTTAAAAATTAAAAACTTATAGCAATTTAAAAAATCAACAAGGTAAGTTTTCTATACCACATAAAAACATTTAGGATAAATTGAGCTATTGAGATGAGGGAAAATTAATTAATCTGAGTTATTGAGAAAAAAAATAATCTATCACTTATTATTAATTAATTAATTAGCTAATAAAAAACAAACATTGTTAAGTGACAAAGGAAGCTTTCTATTGTTCTTTGTTAATTAACATGCACATATAAATTTGTAAATAAGTATTCTAATAAAGTTCTGGGAAAATAATATGCCGTTCATCTTTATTAAATGTATAGCAAAAGACAATAAAAAATGATAAATATTTTGATTAAAAGATGCATAAGCTCTCTTCCTTTCTCAAATATCTTTCACAGTTCTTATGTGATAATTCGTTAATTAAATCATTCAATCAATGAAGTGTAAAATTGGACTTAGATATCAGAATCATTATTGTTTTCTAATATCTACAGCAGCATTACCAATGTGCTCACAGGAATATCAATCATTTGATCATATGAAAGTCATTGATGAATATCCTCTCGCAAAAGAGTTGTGTCTTAGTTAAGTGACAATAATCTGATTATTCTTTTCTGATGTGGTTCGATATACCTATTAGTATTCATGGTAATGAGTTAGCATTGTAAAATTTTCCAAATATACTATATTTTGATTAATAATTCTAATAATAAACGCATTTATAAATTTGAGAGATAGTCAAAATTTTAATTTTTACTAGATTGTTTGTTATCATGACCACTAAGAGTTATGATAGTCTTCTTGTGTGTGTGGGGGGGCTTTATAGCAAGAAGACTATCATAATCTGTTGCTATCCTATCGTGCCATGCAGATAGCGGATTCTATAAATGACCTATCTTTCTGCCCTAGTGGCATAATATCGAAAAGAGGGATCTAGCTTAGGTGAAAATCTCGTCATTTCTTTATGGTTCAAAATCATCTGATGATTAGTAGTTTCAGCAGCATCGGATAGCAGAATTTGTATCTGGAAATGCATCATAATAACCTAGCCTAATCTATTATCATCAATATATATTTCAAA
>JAPDSC010041204.1:67749-81755 GCA_026290005.1 Latrodectus geometricus
ATATATAAATAATATATAAATATATATTTATATATTATTTATATATTATTTTTATATTTATATTTTATATATACCTTATTTTTATTTCAGCTAAAGTTTCCACATTTTGATTTCAGCTAAATTTAAAAGGGAAAGTAAGTAACTGAAATATATAAAAATAATTTCTCCTTATTTTTATTTCAGCTAAATTTTCATGTTCATAAAGTTATTTATTTAAAGAATATCTAAATAATTTTGCAAATTATGTTCTTATTGTTTGATAATTCATTTATAATTATAAAAATAGGAATTTTTGAAAATTTGTATGAAAATAGGAATATTTAAATATTGAACTGATTTCGAATATTTTGTATTAGACAAAAAAATTATTAAATAAAAAATAAGTGCTCTCTGATAATAAACATTATTTTAAATACAATGTATATAATTTAAGAATATTTCACAGTTTGCACATACGAAAATAAATGGATGAATTTAAAATTGATAATGTTTATTTTACATCTCTACCCGTACTGTTACTTGCTTTATTCCTTTACCAATTTTAAACAAAAAAAGAAAAAATTTACAGAGTGACGAGTAAAATTCTTATTTAATAAACGCGGAACTGTCAAAGTCTACACATTTTTCAAAAATACATATTGCATAAAATTTGGATATTTTGTAGAAAATTTTGTCTCTAAAAAATTCCTTTTATGTTAAATGTTAAGCAAAAATTCAAACATGATATTCTCAAGAATTCATTGTGAAGCACGTATATAACTTCAAACACCACATATTTATTTCAAAATGACATGTGTTAGAGATTTATTTTGTTGGTTCATTTTATTAAAGTAGGCATACTGAGACAGCTTTTGGGATTCTAAATGTGATTTAAAAGGTCTGCTTTTTTCCGTCAAAATTTTAACACTTCAATGCAAAAATATTTCGTCTACTTATTTTAATGTATTTGTTAAATAAAATATTTTACTATTATGAAATATTTATCACCAAATGATAAAGTTCCTTTTAAATATGCATATAAGTGTTAGAAACCAGATTCAAGGAGAATAATATACACTGAATTTTTACTTATTTGATATTTAATGTATTTTAAGATGTAAATTTTTATTTATTTTACACCTCATGGTATTTGTAACATATAAAACAAGACGATGCTATTTGTTTAAAATTAAATTATGTTATTTTTTTTCGACAGAATCTTTAATTATTAATATTAGAATATTAGAAAAAAGAAATAAAACGTGCTTGGAAACAATTTTTAAATGCATATTTATAAAATTTATATCCTGTTTCATCTAAAAACTATTCTATTTCCAAACTGTTAATTTTTTCTAGTAGAAATATTAATTTAGCAAAGTACCATTTCTACTTGTTTTACATTGTAAACCTTTTTGATCAACCTTAGACAGATTCGTAACACGTCAACCTTAGACAGTTTCGTAAACATTTCAAGAAAAATTGATTCAATTATACGACAAAAATTTCGATTACATATCATTTACTAAATATTTCAGCGGATTCTATACTTTCTTCACAAACAAAGTTTGAATTTGCTCCAAAATCTGCACTTCGCTAGAAAATTTTTAAAACTTCTTTTGGACAAAGCATTTTGTAATTACCACCGAGTTTTATTAAGACAGTCATGTAATTGTAACAATAAATTTCACGTGTGTTTATCAATTTAAAGAATATTCTTGCTGAAAAATTTACTTCATTTCAGAAATTTTACTTTCAGAAAAATATCACATAATATTATTATGTTTCATAAATATACATTGTTTCTTAAAACTCTGATTAAATGTTTGTTCAATTATACACGTTTTATGAATCTTAGAATAATGAAAGTATATTATATTGCCATTTTGCCATTTAATATTATTCAGAATATTAACTTTTATTAAGCTTTTTGAAAAGCAATTATATACTAGATATAATGTTGATTAATCTAAAATAGTAATCGTAAAAGAATATTTCTCCTCTATAAATATTAAAATGTTTGAGAAAAGTAGATAATTCCTTTTTCATAAATATTCTAAAATAAATTTCTTAAATATATAAAATGATTTATTACACAATATTTACTTTTTGCACGTATTATTTCCAAAAATATTTAAACACTCCTGTTAATCTCTTATTTGCAATTTAATTGGAGCAACGAAAAGTTGAAATCTTTCTCCACATCATATTTGCACTTATTCCAAGTTAAGTATACATTAATTCAAAAGAATGAAGCGAATGTTGAAACTATTCCCTAGTATTTGGTTCAGAAGTTAGCTTAGTAGCAGAAAAAGAAAATTACTTTTTCCCATTTCAAACGCTAATGCTATTTTAATGCGAAATAAAACATTTACATATATCGCAGCGATATTTTCTGTTATTTACTTTACTCTGTTAAGACGATATATCTGTTATTTACCTCACGAAATCGCAGAAGGCAATTTATTTCGGTTCTCTTTGATACAGTGCTGACATTTGCATGAATATAGAATTATGGGATGACTGGAATTAAATGTTTCTAGGAAGGCAATAATGAGGTCAGATTTGCATTTATATAAAAGAAAATGTTCTTCCAGTAAACACAAGAGGGGAAAGAAATCTAAAAGTATTTGTTTTCCAAATCATGTCGCATACATTGTTTTAAAACCATATCAAAGGAGCTTCTAGATTTCTTAATATTTAAAAATTTAGAAATAAACAAAAATTAATCAAGTTGATTAAATAAAAATAATTAAAATATATGAATAATATAAATTGTTTTAAGAAACATGAAAATCAAGATAATTGATATTAGTTTTTGAGAAATCTCACTATCAAAAATGTAAAATAAATGATTATGATAACTTAGCACGCTATAGAAGGTAATACTATCAAAGTGCTGCAAATAGTAGGTCAAAAATAAGTTCCACGAATTTTGAATGTATCGCAATGTATTTTTGCTTTCCAATTAAAGTAATGCAGTGGATTTTTCTAGAGAACAAATTTAAATCATATCAGTATCTATAAAATAGAGATACTTCATTTGTATTAACTATAGAAGTAATGATTTGGAAGAGAATTGTGACTTGCGGATATCAATTTGTATGTACGTAAGATTATCATCTCATGAGGTAATCTTTTAAATTTATTTGTGCAAAAATCTTCAATATATCTTCTGCAATAATTCATTAAAAATAGTACTAAAATATTCAAGTACTGGAAAATATCCAAATAACTTTATTTTCAATTTCTTTACTTGTTATACATTATTTATTAAAAAATTATAATTTTTTTTTATCTGTTGTTATTGAAATAACTATACTAGAAAAATTCAAATATTTATGTGTGCAGATATAATGTTAAGCAATTGTACATTTTTTTTAAGATCCTGTAATCTGATTTCTGCAACACATTTTTCTATTAAAAATCCAAATCTGTTTTCTCATCCGACCATTTATAAAAAAATTAGTGCCTTATGCTGAATGCATGAAGATGTCTATGTGGGTATGAATACAGTATGACTGTAATGTGGAATATATTTTAATTGAATAATACTCTGTACTATGACCAATAAAATACGATGCTTACAAATATAGGGAAGGTTTTTGCGTTCTGTTTCATTATATTTGTAGATTCGTGTTAATATAAAGATGGTTTACAACTCTTCTAATGGGCAGCTTCCAAAAAACGTAACTTGACAACTAAAAAGTTAGAATTCAATTTCACCAGTTTTCAGGGGTCCGACTTCTATCTCAATCATTGATGTTTGTACTAGTTTGGAGACTACTTTAATCCGAAGGACGTTGTCACATTAACTCTCTCTGTCAAATTAGCTTTCTCTGCTAAATGAGGATGAAACATAGTTTGATGCATGATAATATATATGATTAATTCCATGGTAATATCATTGGTGAGACCAATCAATTCAAACAAAGTAAAGGAAGCGCAGATTTTAAGTGAAGAAAATTCTGGCATTGATCTAGGAGGAAGAACTGCTGCTATTGATACACATCTCTATCTCTCATAACTCCTCTCTTTCAGCATGATTCCCTTTGAAGTTTTGTATTAACTCTTCTATGAAATTTACCTAACAACTTATTGATAGTGCTCATTAGAGAAACCAGAAATATTATTATTAATAATTTTATGTATGCTAAAAATTCTTAAATGTTTACAAAGATCGATAAAAATATGAGTTGCAGAAACTCCTACATATCAATAAGAGAAAACCTTAGATGAGTTAATCTTTTAACATCTTTCCTTCATTCAAAAATAAGAACTGTGATTTTCTGTGATTATAGTACAAATAATACCAATTTCAATTTAAAATAATCATGTTTACCTCTGATATTTTCAACCCATTTGAAAATTTAATATACCTACAGTTTCTTTGATTGCTTGTGTTTTTGAAATTTATACATTATAAACTATATGACTTTTTCGAGATAAATAAAATACAACATTTCACAAAATATAAAATTAATATATTGAACTTATTATTATGATAATGATTAACAAAATATCGATACGTTCAAAAGAAATGTATGACTTGCATACAAATAATTAATACTTTATAGCTTTTATCTTAATTTTGTATACTTAATTTTTGCATTTTCCTTACAATTGTAGTTATAATGTTCTGTTTGTCATATATTGTAACTGTACATTTAAACTAAACAAATGGAAATTCCTTTATTTTAAAATAAATATATTGTTTCTCTGTATACTTAATAAAAATAAATATTTTATTTTCAATGAAACAGGAAAAAATTAAGCTAATTAATAAGTGATTCTAATTTTAGAGGGAATTGTCTTGGTGTAGGGAAGCGTTTGTATTCAAATGGTAGAGCAGTTAATAATTATTGAGCAATTAAGGATTATTGACTCCAAAACGTGATATGAGCCTACTAATCATATCACGTAACAAATATGTCGTTAATGCTTTTAAGTAATACTCAAAAGCATTAACGATATATTTGTTAATGTTACTTTTCTTATCTTTAAATTTTGTATAAGGGGAAGAAGAAATTAAAAGTAAAAATTTACATTAGTAAAGAATCTGATTCTTAGTACTAAAGGTAATGTTGGACTATATATGAAAAATTGCTTAACATTATCTTCTCGAGAACTGACGTTATATCATTTGTTAAATTTAATGTTTTCATGGCATTTCCTTTTCTTTGGGGTCAACCAAAGTTTTTAAAAAAATGTTTGGTTAACCCCAAAATTGATAAATTTATTTATAACTAAATATTTTAAGGAAACAATTTTGTAATATTACAATTAATCGTTAAATATTGTATTGTCTATTTGCATAAAATATTATTATTTATTCTGGAATCCACGCTTATTGCAATTAATTCATGAAATATGCATGCATATAATGAGACGTCATTTAAATTGACATTAATATCTTGAAACAAAGATTTACACAGAAAAAACTGAATATAAATCATTTCAGTGTAAATAAATATTTTTGGGGTGATAATTTTCATCAAATATTTCTTTCTTCCTAATTCATTTTAACATTTTTCAGTGTTTTACCTACTATTGTTCTCAAATCCTTCTTTATTCAGCCATTTGTTATTACTGTAAAGTTTAAAGTTTTAGACAGTGAAGGTATTTTTACATAAAGTAATATATTCATTATTCTTTTAATTAAAATTTTGCAATACATTTCTTAATAAAAGAAATTATGTTTCTTGCATATATTTATAGCATCATATTCAAATTTATATTTTTTTGCAATTATAACATTAATTAATTATTAGTAACATGAATGAATAATCTTAATTCAAATCATGATTCTTAATTATTTTCTTGAGTAAATATAAATTCACTGTTACGAATAAATATATCTTTTTCCTTAAAGTAGTTTCATCTCTCGAGAGACAACGTTACGATTAAATAAATAATATACAATTCCCAACGGGATTCATTTTCATATGCATTCATTCTTTTTTTACTGCTTTCAAATATAATAATCAGCAAAGTAAACTTTTATATTTATTTTATTCTTTTTGAAATTCATTAATTTATGTCTCGTTTTTACGTCAAAGATTGAGAGTGAGAGGAACATGAAAATTTGTTCCTCCTGAGTCTTGTCATATGCTTTTTTTAGCAACGTAATGCATTTACTTTAACTCAGATTAAGGACAAAAATCTCAATTAATATCTGATCCCATAACTTTCCGCTAGGTCGATTTTAATTTCTTACGCTAGTTCTAAACAAAGTAAAAATTAAGAAATTTTCAATTCACTGAATATCAAGAATATACTTAATTAGTTGGAGCTTCTTAACTTTGGCATTAGATAGGCATAGACAAATTGAAATTGTTATTTACATGGTACAATTTTTTAATTTATGGTTACAATGTCAGTTTACTTTTAAAAGTTGTTTTTGAAGTTTTCCATTATAAATACCATTATTTAAATTAAAATTTTTTCTTATAACTTTCAGATATTTCTTAATAACAATGTTTGAATAAAATCTACTTTCATGAACTTATTATTATTTTAAAAATAGTTCGTACCCACTTTATTATTATTAATTTTTGCTTTGAAAAGTTACTAAACAAGAAGTTTAACCTTATTTTAAGAATTGTTTCACTTTTTATAAATGAGAAAAAGTCCTGATTTAAAGTAAATATATAAAAAAATATTTTGTAAGGCAATTATATTTTATTAAGATTATATACCACTCTCTTAAAAGTATATTTTAACAATTTTTTAACTATTTGAATATATATTGCCAAGAATATACACATACCATAGACA
The DNA here is from genome assembly GCA_026290005.1 of Latrodectus geometricus. NCBI lineage: Eukaryota > Metazoa > Arthropoda > Arachnida > Araneae > Theridiidae > Latrodectus > Latrodectus geometricus. The sequence goes on from JAPDSC010041204.1 coordinate 74,503, forward strand.
GAAATAACTATCTTTTATAATTTTTTCTCTCTTTTAAATTATAAATTCTTTGATTAAAATAATGACTTATAAAATGATTTGTAAATAATTCCATACACATAGCTTAACACTATTTTTTTTCTAATATTACATTACGAAAGTATAATTATTTTATATACCAAATAATAATTTTCTCTAAAATACATAGCTATAAATAATTTAAGTTTATAATTTTAATCTAAAAGTTTATTTTAGTTAAATTATTATAATCAATGATTTGAAATTAAAATGTTTTTAAAACTAATATTATGTAAAACGAATATTTTGCTTGAAGCCACAAGAAAATTAGGCAGAACTTAAATAAGGACTTTTGTTTTCATATAATTATTAAACATTATATGTGAATTTTAAAATGAAAGTACAAAAAATAGAATATCATGAGTTATGAATTATTCCACGAATGTAATGCAAAAATTGTTCAACCAACTTTCAATTTCTTAAAACAATAAGCACTGTTAGAGTGTTTCAATACTTTCTTCCAAGGCTATTTATCCTATTCTATCAATAACATTTGATTAGGAACAGCACTTACGCAAAATACTCGAACACTTGTCAGATAGTGATGGATCTCGGATCTATTTTAAACTTTTCAAGTACCCCATTTTACATTTACCCAATGCTAGTGCTGCAAAGAGCATACGTTGTATCCCTTAAAATAAGAATAATCACTTCGATGAAGGAAGAGGACATTGTCTAAGAGTTCTCTAATTTCCCTAACGGCGCATCCGACTTCTTGCTTCTGCCCAACGAGCCATCATTGGCCGTGAATATTTTATGGCATGAAACATTGGGCACTTTCTGCCGTTAAAGCACAAATGCGTGCCTAAAGTTGGCTGCTTCTTAGCCAGAAGATAAGAACTTTATTTTGAATTAGTAAACGGCATTTTATGGCCATACAAAAAGATTAGATTTTTCTTAATGTAGCAGTTCGTAATGTAATATGTGTTGTACAATAATTTCATTAAAGTTTTATATTTTATTTAAGTAATTAAATTACCTTCTGTTTTTTAAAGTTTATCAGATGACAGAACATATTTAAACTGTTGCAATCTCTAATTGTAATAAAGCTGATAAATATATTCATAGAAAACTTAATTCATCTTATGTGAAAATTAATTTTACTAACTTGCTAACTAATATTGGCAATTTACGTGTATTTTTAAGAAAACATAGATTAATACACAGAGCATTTTTGTAATTTAGACTTTAACAATATTTAATAGCCAGAAAACATAAATATATTTTTTGTAAAAATAATTAATTAATTTACTGAATGATTTTGCTGAAACAACTGTAAATGATATTGGAAATTTACGAGCCAAAACTCGTAGAAAAGATAAATTAAATGGCCATAAAAATCCAATACTATAAATTTTGCTTCTAAATCTATGTGCAGTTCATTAAAAACAATAGCTTTATTAAAATTTTATTCGTCTTTCATCTGATCGAATTAAATTTGCCTATCGAATATATAATCCTTAATGTTATCTCAAAATAGACAAGTAAATTAACATTTCTATTTTATATTTTTACCTTGTTACACATTGAGATTAAATTAATGTATAACTTAACTTAAAATAATTGAATTTTCTTGTCTGATGAAAAGAGATTTTGTTCTATTATCTATGTCTGTGCCTAATAAGCATAGTTATGGGTTGTAAAAAACAACCAGTTACTTAGAAAATTAACTTATAATTGAAAGTATGTATTAATTTCGAAAACACCTGTTTTTTTAATGAAAAAAAGATGGAACAAGAAGAAGATGTGGAAATTTAAATTTAAAATTAAATATACAAGACATATTGTACTAAATAATAATTTCATCTTGATATAAATCCGATTTCATAAAATAATCTTAATTTTAATTGAAAGTGCACTTCTTCTTTCTATCAATTAAAATGAATGACCACTAAATGATATGCATCTAAACTTATAAATTTTTCATTTAACTTATTTCATGTAATTGCATGCGCAGTGTGTCACTTTCATGATCCAAATAACAATATTATAATGTCACAAAAATCTATTCGTGTCTGCGTGATATCACATTAGCGTCAGATTAACGTCACGTTTCAGAAATTACTTACTAAAAGTTCACCAAAAATAGGCCCAGGGATGAATTGTTGTGTTAAATGTGCAAAATATAGAAGATTTATGGCTACTGGATCAACGTGGTTGCGGGAAGTAAGTGACAATTCACAAGTAATTATTGGCAACTTAGAAACTTTTAGAGAAATTGCACTGTAAATATATAATGTGAGTGATATGCAAGTAGTCCCCAGTGTCTTTACCTTCCACTGCAACTCAGAGTTAGTGGAAACAACGTAATTATTTTTACTTAACATGAATAAATGTTACTAAGCGTTAATGCACTAAGCAGGCCCATTTTCACTCGTTATTTTAAATTCATGCAAAATTACCTTGCATATTTTATATCTTGTTTTTCATCAATATTACTTGCAAACTAAATTAAATTGTATGAAGAAATATTTTATTTAAATTAAAAAACGCTTAACTTAATTAAAGTTTATGATACGAAATGGAATAAATTCCGGTTACGTCTAAAATGGTTAATATTTAAAAAACCTTTTAGCATATTTCTTAGCAATATAATTTTTTCTATTCAGCATACAGTTATGAAATTTTTTAATAATGTTTAATTTTATTTTTGCAAAAAAAAAATTCTGTTTGTAATTTTCCTCCAAAAATAATGGATATTAAAAAGGATTTCGGCAATAAAATTTTGGGAATTTTTAACAAGTTAGTGTGGTAATTATTTCTGAGGATTCAATTTTTCCTATTTATTTATGATATGGTGGCTCCAATAAATAGTTTTTAATAAATAAAAAATATTTAATAAATCCAAAAATGTAGTCTCTAGTGAATAGTTTAAAGAAACAATTTACATTAATTTTTTTAATTATAAGGATGCCAATCACATTGATAGTTCGGTATATTAATATTTCTCCAAATGAATTCAGATAATCATTAAATCAAAACATTAAATACAGTATGCAAAAATAGTTGTCTAGAATGTAAATCTAACTAGTTAAAAGTCGTGTAATCAAATGTCCAAATAATAACTTTTTAAAAATTTCGGGAAATAAAATGTTAGCGTTCATAGATTTTGAATGCTTTTACCAAATAACGGGATTGAACTCTCATTGAGTACAGGATGTGACACGCGTTATTTTGACAAATAACAATGTGACACAATTGCATCCACATTGTTATTTGGATGCAATTTGGAGCAGAATGATAAGTGACACGGCAATACTAAAACCTTTTTCATAGGAAACTTCAGAAAACAGTTCATTACTATTAAGTAATTGAATTTGATTTATAAACTATTTAATGGGGAAATTTAACAATTACAAGCCTTTCAAAAATATTTCAACAAGATGATTAAAACAGTGAATTGCTTTACCTATAATTCATGCATATTTTAACTACAATTTGAGTTTATCTACTGAATCTGCTCTATAATTAGAAAATATTTAGGTGTTAATAAATAAAACAAAAATTTATTTTAATTCCAGATAAGAATCTATGAATAGATAGCTCCCTGACTTTTTTTTTAAGTTTGTACATGCATAGAAATAATATTATGCTAGCATAAATGATCTGTAATAGGTTTTAATCACACCTTAATTAAAATTTTGTTAAAATTAGCGTCTTGTTAAAGATGGAATTTATAATGTATTCAATAGAAAAACATGCAGCTTTTAATTACAGAAATTGAGTTTCTTGGAAAATCTTATTCCTTAACTTTTTTCAAATTTTTGTTTCGTGAAACGAAAGAACATGATTACCACAAAATGGACAACATTATATGCATTTCTGGATACATTGTAACTAGAATTTTACTTAACTTATTAGTATCTTCTATAATCATGAAGAATTTAAGAATTTCGGTAAGAAAACTTGGAGTTCTTAAATCCCTGAGCAGAATGTCACTAACAATCAAGCTTCAAGACTTTTTCCCTAAACCTTCATGTGACTTCTCGCATTATTCTTAGAAGTAAAGCTAGTACGGAAAAACAAAAATCGTCTTATTATCTTCCTTTTGCGAAGGTAATCAAAAGTTAGAACGTCTTTTCGTCTCCAGGGAGAGAAGAGAGACTTACAAGTCCCTGGCGAATATCACTTATCTGTGTACACAGGTCGCACAACTGCTTATTTCTCAAAGGAACCCCAGACGCGAATGCTGAAAATAATCAGCTCGGTTGAAATTTCTGACATCTAAGTTGAAAATCTTCACTGTTTTTTCCCCTTGAAATAAAATCTTGATGAGTTTATTTGAAGTAGAAAATCCATCACATACACACGCGGGAGAGTTTCATAGGGTTCTCAAAAACAACCACAGTTATTTATATTGAATTTGCATATAAAAGCAGTCTTCATTTCTGGAACGTGTATATGACTTCATCTCAACCTTTACAAGAAAAAATATATTTATCATTTTTGACAGCATACTTTGTTGGTCGACACTTATATAAATTATTTCCTACTCATAATTTTGATAAAATTCTTTTTTAAATATAAATACTATATACTTTGCTCTGTATTACAGTAAAATTGTAAAATATAATAACAGTTTATAAGGTATATTTCAATACAAATGTGAGGTAATTCATTGGATACAGTATTTTTGTCATTTCATCAGCTCTTTAATAGTGTCGACTATTATGTTCCTGCTTATTCGATTAAAATTAAAATTAATATGAAAAAATTTTCTAAAAACATATTCCCCGACCCGTTCTCACCAAATTATGTTAAATGATAATGATCACCAGGCACTATTCATAATTTTTTTAATACTCTTTTACGATCATTTAGTGCTAAAAATCTTATTGTTAAAAATTAAAGAACGCGTTTCAACCAATAATTTTTCAGAAGAAATAACTATTGTTTGTTTAAAGTGTTTTAAAGCGATAGTAGTTCTAATTAGAATGTTGTTAAACTGTACTTACTGCAGAAAATTTTAAATTAAAGCAAGTATTTTTTTTTACTTTTAAATTCTAAATGATACAAAATAATAATACACATATCAGATAGTTTAGAAGTCCATCTTATTTATTTACGCTAATGATGGGTTTAATTCAGAATTGGTTAAAATAGAATAATCGTTAGATGTCATTTAAGTATGATTCATTGCTCATTAACATTTTTCCAATGATACAAAATCCAAATATCAAATTAGAAAACTGAAGCAACTCTGGTGGGTTCATTGAAATGAATGATGTTTCGTTTGTGCGAATCAATCAATATTGAGGGAAAACCGAGTTTTTCTGCAAAGTATTGGAATGAATAGTAATCATTGATACTTGTTAAAACTTACTATAAAAGATTTGTAGTGTTTTCTGGCAATTCTTACAAGCCTCACATTTTGAGACAAACTTTTCAATTCCTTCAATTAACGAAAATTGTCCAACATGCTCAGTCCATGCTTAAATTTTTAGAGTCTTCTACTTTTTCATATTACTAATATTTGGATCTAATTTTGATAAATCAACACCAATTGAGAGAATGTACTCGCCATTAATTTTATAATCAACTACAACATTTCTATGAAAGTCATTAATTCATTTCGCTTTGACATATCATAATTTTATACTGAACTAACGAACGTCTCTATTTTATATTGCATTTAACCTTCTCAAGCCATGAATTAACGCTCGATTTTCATGAAGTCAAACATGCAATAGAATGTTACACAAGCTTGTCATACTTACATGAGTGTACGTAAATATTTATTTCAATTTATATAGCATGTTTTTGTAATATTGGAAAAATAAAAGCATATATTGTTTAATCTTATCAATGTACAGTTAATAATAATTCAATTTTCATGACTTATTGAGAAACTTATCATACATGTTTATTTTAAGAACTGTTTACTGAGCATTGATTCCAAAAAAATAAATTACTTTTGAAGAAATATCTCTTTATCTTGCATTTTAAGGGTTTTAAAATAATGCTTAACAGAATTCTCTTTACATTAATTGTTAAGGTATACAATCACACAAAATGCTTCGCTCATAAATAAAGAAAATATTTATCATATTTCATTTTATATACTTCATATTATTTCTTTCATGTTTTATGTATTTCTTCCTTGAACAGATTTGAAATCCTTTGGTGACAATACCTTTGGACATTTCCTACAGTAAAATCAGCATGTGTCAGAAATCAAAATCTGTCGCAACATTTTTCAAAAACTATCGCAAAAGATGTTAAAACTTTCCACGTTACAGCCTTGAGCAATTTTGAATTCCACTTTATATGCTTTTTGACAATTTTTAGAATAAAAAACATTATTCTGTTTACATTTGATGTTTTATATATTTTTTTTGTATTCAAAATATTAATTTGTAATTTTATTTTATTAACAAAATTTAATTTTTATGTAATGTGCATAATAACTGTAAAATGAGTCCAATGCAAATATATGTTTATCTAATATTTATTAATGTAAAAATCATAGATTGCTATATTTTCAATGACATATATTTTAAACTGATGTAAAAATTCTTGAATCATCTTATGAAACATTTATTTTAAAATTATTAACTATTGAATCAATTACCTTGAATAATATCATTGTTATTCAAGGTAATTGATTCAATAGTTAATAATTTGTTTAATAATATCATTGTTATTCAAGGTAATTGATTTATTTGTTTGTGATAATTTAGAAACATTACAGTATAAAAAATGATTTGCGTACAGAATACGAAATATAAAATAACTGCAAGCTTTGTTTTTCTTTTATCAAAAAATTTATTGATATTTTGAAGTTAATTCTGATCAGTACAATTATAATAATTTAAATGTTATTTATAATTGCTATTTTAAAAAATAAAATGCCAAAATATTTAGAAAATTAATATCTACAGACTTTATCTACAGACTAATATCTGTCTACTAATATCTACAGACTTTAAGCAAATATATATTTTATATATTCTTTATCTAAAAACTGACTCTTTAGGTAAAGAATATATAAAATATATTCTTTATCTAAAGAATCAGTCTTATAAAATTAATAAAGTTTTATTATTAAAATTCCCCTAGTTCTAACTTTAAAAAATTCAATACAGGATATCGTGAGAATCAATTAAAAATATCAAAATGTCCAAATGAATTAATATAAAAAAATCAAAATGCAATGAAAATATTTTTAAAATACATTTCACAAGTAAAAAATTTTT
>JAPDSC010041204.1:90304-115575 GCA_026290005.1 Latrodectus geometricus
AAAATTGATTTTACATATGAAGGCATTTTTTATCTTTCATTTATAAACTGAATTCGTGCAATGGGTAACATAATACTCGGTTTAAATATTTAATAAATCCTTTAATAAGGCACTGAGCATTGATCTTACGTACTATATTGAAATTTAATTATAAACTGATTTTTTTGTGAAGTAATTTTCCTTTTACATACGAAATACATTGAAATAAGTTTCAAAATTCGTTCAATTTATACTGTTTCAAAAATATTTAACATAAGTTAATATTAATCAAAATTATATATTTTGTAAATATATATATATTTATGCTTCCCTTTCTGATTTAAAATGTTTGCTTATACAGAAGTATTTACTACTAAATGCAAATGAACTCAAGTTATACAATATTTAGTTGAACACTATTTACGACTTCCATATATTATTTATACATGTAACTGTTTCCTTGGATACGGCGCGAAATACAAATATATGTTCGGGTTAGTATATGTAAATAAAAGAGCGAAATATTTTCATAAAGAAAGAAAGATTTTAAAAAAATGCTTACAAAACTTATTTTTTTAATGAACTTATTGCTATATATTCAGTAATTATCTGAATTATAAACTTAAACTTTGTTCAATATATAAACAGCATTTTCGAAAAAAAAATATGTTAAATTTTTCAGGATGATAATAAACTAGAGAAAGGTATTACAACATTACTGTTTCAAATGCGCTGAAAACATTTCGATTTTCTTATTTACCATGCATGAATTTTTATTTATTTATATAACTTAAAATATTGCAAAATGTTATTATGTAACCAAATATATAATTTTATAGTATTTTACTTAACTCGTTTCTTATTCCAAGAATGAATTCTAATTTGTGCTCCTTGTTTTTAAAGAAAATTCGGAGATTTATTTAAGCTATTTTAGATAAAAACTATTCCTAACAATAATATTTCGTGATATGAATGCACAGTATATCCATAGTCTTTCTTTAGAAAATGTTTCTTCCATTAATTCAATTTTAATAAAACATTTATAAAACCACTTTTATAAAAATGTCAATTTTTCTTAAAAAAAATGGCAAGTTACTGAAATAATTAAAATTTCAAAATTACTAAATTCTACTTCCGATCATAACTAGCATTTACTTTAAGCCTCTTGCACGTTATAATATCGATAATAATAGCTGAAGGTTTATTTTACCTCGTGGTCCTTGAGTGGAAACAAGTTGACGTTCCTAGAAATACTACAAGTAATTCCATTAAGATATTATCGAGGACAATATAGAAAAGTGGAGGAATTCGAACGTGATTGTATCATCACAGTCATTAAACTTTAGGAACAAACTGTACTTTGCGGGCCGGCACTACCTTCATACAGACAAGACTATGTATAAGTTATAGCAGGAATAACTTTTTAAAAAACCAACTATCATCAGAACTAAAGGCTTGAAAAGTTTAAAAGCACAAATGCGAGACAAACTTGAATGATTATGTGCCAATCCCAAATTTTACAAAGTTATCCTTGTCCGATGTCCAACGGGATACGATTTCTTTTATATCATACAGAAACTTTTCCATCATTTCAAGGTGTAGGGCTGAAGCTATGCTCTCATCAAACTTTTAAGGCAGAATCGTCTGCGTGGTTTCATATCGGTTCACTACTACTACTAAGCAGCACATGATATGTTCAGAAAGAATCCTACTTCTTTCTGGGATAATATGACCGTTGCATTTATATAAGAAATGCCTAGGCATATTATCTTAGTCTACGTTCGCTTTATTGAAGCATACAACCATTTCTCCTGCTGTGATGATGTAGCTTGCTATTGCTTATAACAGCAAATTGTCTCTAATGTTTCTATTCATAACATTAGTGGAGTAACATTTAAATTCCATCTTTATGACTATAGCATTATCCTTAATGTCACTTCCCCTACAATCAGTTTTCTGCAAAGTTACGTCAAGGTCCATACTAGTTGCATATCAATAAACCGCCTCTGCACAAAAATATTTTTCATTGGTCAGCAAAGTCCGAAGAATTTAGCTAACAGAAAAGCTCTTGGACGGCGGCTTAATACGGACATTTTACAATATTATAGATTTGTAATAGCAGTTGATGAATGTCTATATCATAATTAAATGTATCAACAAATGATATAAGATATCTTTATCATTTTATGATACAATTGTTATGATATACAGTAACATTATGAAAAACAGTTTTACCAACTACAGATTTTTAGCATTCATCATGTCATGATTTTGAATATTTTTATCATTTTATGATCTGCACTATTGCTGTATATTTAAGTTTTAAGAAAAACTGTAATTTTCTTCAAAGAGCTTTATTTAATTACAATGACAATTGTATTTTGTGAAAGTTAATTTGTGTGAAAATCTATTTCATTTGATATAGCTATTGATTAAAAAAAATTTATTTAAACAGGAAATTAAATCTAAAATTCATTACTACTTCATTTCTGATTAGAAATATTAACACTTGTTTAATTTATCATGTTCATCCTGAAATATTTATAAAAAAAGCTTGAAATGTTTCAATTATTATTTAATTAAAAGGATTTTTAAAAGCACTTTACGTTATTAAATTTAATCAGAAAGGATAAAATGAGATTGATTATAGCGTATCAAGGTGTCTAAGAAGAAATTAAATATATTGCAAAATATATTTATTGGATCGAAATTTAATGTTGTTTTCATTATAAAGCAGTTGAATAATTTTAAAGTAAAACTATAATAATTGATTAAAAAAATTATAGGGCTTTAAATTTCATACTACAGGCAAAACCTGACATTAGTTAAATTGATTCATAAAAAGAGTCAAATAGGAGAAAAAATTTTAAGATTAATATTTAATTGCATCAGATGTGATCAAATGATATAAAATAACTTTACTTTTACAAAATAAAGAAAATTAAGTTTCCTTTAATAGTATTTAATATTATTTATACAATTCTATGTCCGAGTTATATTGACATGTATAAATATCCTAAAAAAAAGTAGTTTCAATTTCTGTTAAAAATAATTTTTTTGTAAAATAAATATTTTTGCAACCTAACTAAATAAGATAAACACTTATTTCTCGAATAAAATTTTCTATCAAAACATCTGCTTCAACAATTAAAAAATCTAAATTGCTTTTAATAACAAAACATATTGTAGTTTACATATTGATTACTTAGCTATAGTGATAAAAAAATTTGGGCAATAGAAAATATAATTTTAATGTTGTCAAATTTTCAATGAAGATGATTCAGGAAGCTAACAGCTAAAAGTAGAGGAAAAAATAATCTGACATCTGTTATTGTAGGTTTATCCTAGTAATTTACATATTTAGTAAAATTTTCGTTTCGCCCACTTTGCAGCTCTTCCCCATGATACATAAGGAAAAGGCACGATGCAAATTCGATCTGACAGAGAATTTGAATGTTTATTAGCACCCCTCCTGTCTCTTGACCTTAGAATTAGCATATTAACCATGTTACTAAGGCAGAGGTTCAGCAACAAGTCGGAATATTTTTCAAAACTTTCAACGCCATTTCTCAACCTGTATTGCATAGAATACGAATAATTCCATGAAGTTATGCCCAGAGTTCCAGGGATAATTTAATAAAGAGCAGACGATATTTTTTTCGTTGGAAATAGAAAAGAATCAACGTCTGAAAGAAAGTGAAAGGGTATCTCGAATATATTTTTGCTTTCAGTTTACTTGGTTTTATTTAAATTTTCGAGTTTTTTTTTAAATAATATTTCAACAAGTAAAGTATTAGGAATTCAGATACATAACTGATTTTACAATTGAGTTTTATAATTGGCATTAGGTTTAAATTATTAATTAATGAAACAAAATCTAAATTTGTAACTTTTTTCTACAATACTTTAACATCGGCTACAATAATTTGATAGATTTTTGTATAAAATAATGATGAGAATTTTATTGATTTTATTCGTTAAAATCATAATTTCTATAGAATTATTCATTTGAATCTTAGAGAGATTAAATAAGATAGTGTGTAATTTATAGATAATTATAATAAAATACTTCCTTGTAAGTGATTTTTTTTTTGTATAAAAATTAGAAAAAAGGAAAACATTATAATGGCAATTATGCTAATAAATCCATTGTTAGTAATATAAGAATTAAGAAACCAATTATAAACCTAAAAAAAAATCGCTACAGTATAAAACAATTTGACTTTGTAAGGATTCTTAGTAGAATTTTATTTTGCATAAGGAGAATTAAATATAATAGAAATCGTCGTTTTTATTTTAAAAAACAAAAAATTATTGTCATGAGTTGAAAGTCAATCATAATGAGTTGAACCATTGCGTTTTTTCCTCGTAAAAATAAATTTTAAGATTTTGAATACACGTTTACTTTGTAAAAAACATTACTAATAAAACATTATTCAATGTTTTATTTATTTTTAAAATTTAACCACAAAATGATAGAATAACATAAATGTAAAGATTATTTTTATATAAAGATATACATTTTATTTATAAAAGACAAATTTATGTACTCAATATTTTTTGGTTTTGAAATAATTCTACTAAAACAGTTTAAAAAAATTCTCCTTGGAATTTCAATCATGTTTATTAGAATTCTAAACTTTATCTAAATTAATATCATAGTTTTATTTCTTTAATTGGCAATTTAAGTAATTATGTATTGAGCTCTATAATATAGAGCAGTAAAATAATTTATGCCTTAACAATACCATTTAGTTTATTTTTAGTTGCATTGGCACTAACATAAATATAATTCTTAGTTACTATAAATTTATTAAATTTACTGTAACTAAGGATATGTATTTTAGAAGTTATGCAAAAACTAATTTATTTTAAGAAATATAATTTAAAATACTTTCCAGTTTCTTATTAAAGCTAGTAATTACATAGTGATAAATTTAACTATTATAAGAAATAAAACATGTGAAAAATGTTTCAAAATTTAACCACAGAAAAAAGTTGGCGTAATTAACGAGTGCAAATTTGAAAATTTTAAATCATTTTAACAGAAAAGCATAATGATCAAAATAAATATATACAATGGAAACTCAAAAATAAACATTTTCAGTCTATATTTTTATTTATATAAAGATGTATTTTATATATACACATATAATAATTCTTAAGTTATTTTGCAACATTTATAATTTTAAAATATGTTTAGAGTAAAAATAGTAAAAATTTCCAATTCAAACTCATTAAGAAATTTATTTGTAAATACTACTAATTTACTATATATATATATATATATATATATATATATATATATATATATATATATATATATTGAATATATATATTGATATATTTGAAATTATATATATAATATATATATATATATATATTCAATATATATATATAATTTCAAAATGTAGTTCAGAACAGAAATCATTATATATTAAAGATTAATTTAAAAGAGATAACTTTTCAGAAACACATAGGAAAATTTAATTACGGCTTTTTTTGATATTTTATCTAAATTAAAATATTTTAAATCCAACATTTATTATATTTAAAGTTTATATTGAGTTAAAAATTGGAAAAGCTAGTGAATTAGTTTTCAAAAATAAATATTGTGATAAAACATTTTTTTTCTATATTATAAACATGTATCAATCATTTTAGGCATGCAATTTGTTAATTCTAATCATTATTTCTTTATTAAAATATTATTTATATAATTGTTGCAAAATAAATAATGTTTTAACGACTGAATTTTTTAAGGGTTGCAATTAATTGCAAAAAATACAAACAGTTTTTCCTTTGAAAATTACCTTTAATCTTGATATTGATTCTAAATTAAGATTAGTATTGCGAATTTTTATTAAATCAATAATTTATTTATTAAATTCTGAATTAATTTAATTAATTCAAGTAAAATGGCTTTTATTTCCTGGACACTTCTTCCACATGTTTGTTTCTAAAACTTACACATAAATGTTGAATTTAGAACATTGAATTTAATATTTTATTTGAATAAGAAAATAGAGTTCTGACGATAATCAGTAATCATTAAGCATTACACGATGTTTCATTATGAAAATGCAAGTTCGATTCCTCAACTATTTCTTAAAAGCACCGCCAGATATAAATGTAAATTACTGTAACAGGCTTCATGCATACATTAATTGAAAAAATCAATTCACTCCATTAATTCCGTGTTTTAACATAAATGGTGTAATTTAGAGCGTTAATCATCACGAAGAATTTAATTTATTGATTAAATTTATACTTTCTTTGTTTTTAGATAACATGTCGCGTTAATTTAACGCAGTTGTGTTTGGATTTCCTGACACATAACTATCTTATAGTTTTTTTAATTTATATGTAATCTTACATCAATAAAAACATTAAACAGTTTTCATGAACTTGTTACCGTTTTTGCTGGCTTAGTTTTTGACTTTGATAATTTTCACTCTTTGAAATTATGTAAATTATGCTTTTTTTCTTTGAAAATAAAAGTACTTAAAATTAAAAGTTTGAAAGCATATTTCATTTGAAGCATTGATATCTTTATAGCGAATTCATTAAAAAATATCGGGAAATATAGATAACTGGAAAATAATGTTATATTTGCTTTTATTAGTTTACAATTTATACAAAAAGTCAGTAAATCAATATATAAATATTAAAATATATTCGAAAAATTTGATAATAACAAATAATATCTTTTAATGATATCTGTACATTTTTGTCTAATTTAAAATGACTAAAGATTTAGAATGATAAAGGTATGTTTCTGTTGATGTTTAATAGTTAATTAAATTTATTTCCTTTTTTTTCAAGGATTATCCAGAATAGTAGAAAATCTACGAGATTTATAATTTAATAAGTCCAGTTTTAATTATTTAGAGTAATAAAAGTCCACTTTTATTTCTACAATAAATTGTAAGATTTTTAAGCTATTAGACATATGACAGAAAATATGAGATAAAATAAGAAAGTAAGAAAAATTCTTGAGTAAAGGTTATGAGCAACCACAGAAATTTATTTGTAATTTTGTAGACACAGAAATTTTATTTTCAATAATTTACTAATGTTTTAATAAAATTGTTATTAAGGCAATTTTAAGATAAATAAGAGAAGAGATAATGAATAAATTCTACACTAATGCATTTAATTCTCAACTCTATAAAATGGGAAAAAATTATAAAATTTGAATGATTGTTTAAATGTTTGATAATACATTTTTGAGATTTTTGAGTTTTTTTTTATACTATTAGTTATTATTAATTCAATAATATAGTTACAAGTTTTATAACAGATAAATGTTATTTTATTTTTCATAAAAATCATAAAAATTTAAGAGGTAAAACATTGAGACTGTAGAATATTTTGAGACAAGTTTCCTGTTAAACTTCTATTCGACATTAATAAATATTTAACTTAATGAAAAAAAGTATAAAAATATAATAGAAAACTTTTTAATAAAGTCTGCTCATAATAATATGAAATAAACAATTATAAGGAAAAACATTATTTATTAAAATATGTATTTATTGAATTAAATTATATACGAAATATTATTTGGGATTAAAATGTGTATTAGATTAGTTTATTCTATTTTCATAGAATATGTATCTTTATGTAATTAATTACATCAAAGAAAATTTTTTTACATTAGAATAATTACTGTACATGCAGTTAAAAGTATTTTCATACAAGTAAATGTGGGGAAACCTTCCATTATTAATTTGCGTTTAGAAATACAAGGGAACGAAATATGATAAACAAGCAAAAGTTTATAATATGAGTTTTTAAATACCAATTTAAAATGTCTTAATAAGAAAAGCAACATTTAAAAAAAACTAACAAATTAATTCAACAATTTTACTAATTTTCCTAGTTTAGAAAATTATTAAAAAAAAATAGTCAGAATATAAAAAATTTTAGCTTTTGATTTTTATGAGTATTTAGAAAAAAAATGTTAATTTTATGAATTCTTACATTTCTTTTTTTTTTTTTTTTTGGAATGAGTAAAATCAATGATTTAAGATAATAGTAATATTAATATTTGTTTTATTAACTGATAAAAATACTATGTATGAATAATTTATAAACATGAGTGATTACAAATGAATATTTCAAATTTAAAAAGAAAACTGAAGGTCTTAAAATTAAAAACCACATAAAATACACACATTTTGGACAAAAGAAACGAAAATGTTTTAAGGAGAAGGATGCACAAACCATTTTATAAATAAATAAAATCCTTTTAAATATATACTTTATGTTAAATAAGCTAATTGAAATTTAATATATTATATTGATTATAATGAATGCATGATTTATTCTTAATTTATTTCCTTCGGTATTTGATTATATCAAGTATGAATACAAACATTTTACTTTTCATAATTGAAATAAAGAAAAGCAACCTCTAACATCATCTATTAGGTATATACAAAAAAAGTGTAATAAATGTAAAACAAATTACTTGTTATAAACAAACTTTGATTATTCTATTAATTTAGTAGTTACAGCAGCAAATGAAAATTAAAAATATGCACAGGCACACAAAAATGTAAAAAATGATTACTGCAAACTTAAAGAACTTGTTTTTTTTTTTATTTAATATATTGGAGCTCAACGTTTCCATTGACAAAGTCTGATTAAATTACTATTATAAAAAGAATTCATTGAAATAATTGTAGCATTTTAAAAATTAACATGAATAAAAACATAAATTTAGAAAAACAAAGCTAGAAATGAAATTATTAATTCGCTTCAATTTCAATCATATTTGCATTCATATTTTCATTTCATATAGCAAAACTTTTACTCATCATAATGTCAAAGAGTGAGTTAACAACTGATTTTATATTTTTAGAATAATATGAAATTTATTCTTGCTATTATGGTTCCCAAAGTATAAAACATAAATATTAATGTGTGTGATTCTATTTATTTTCATGTTATTCACATTTGACGGGAATTTCTATAATATCTGCCCTATGTAAACTTTATAAATGTATTATAAATATAGAACTATAATAAAGTGACTTTTAATTTATAAAAGTTTCATAAAGTTTGTAAAGTATATTATGTATCTTCTTACTTTTAACTATTTATGTAATAAATAAATTTTATATTAAATTTTGTCATTTATACTAGTTTCAAGTTATTTCTATGCATTCGCATTCATCCATTAATTTGTTATAAGTAAAGTTTGTTAAATTTAATGGTATTAAATAGTGTATATTATATATGACCTATTTTATGAAAATATTTTTATAACATAGTTGTATTTAATTCTTATACTTACTTTTCTAAATATTTATATATTATATAAATATATATTTATATGTATAGAAATCATATACATAAAATAACTAATGTATTCTGACTTTTTACACAGCTTTTAAGAATGTGTTTATTATGTTATTGGACTTTAAGTTCATAGTTTAATAGAATACATAAGTATTTTACATATTATTATGAGAAAACTATATCAATAATCTGTTTATTATTAGTGAAAAAGAATAAGTTGTATTAACATTTTTAATTTTCTCATAATAACAGACCATTAAATAAAAGAGTTATTTTAGTTTTGTTGTTTTTTAACCCTTTCTGTTTCAGATTACTATTTGGACAACTCTCGTGAAATCCCGACTGCAATTTCAGATAACACGCTACGCCATATCATGCAGTTAGTTTCTTTAGGTACAGGTTTACGAGTTCCTCCTCCCCTAAACTTAAAATACAGAGAGAACTCTCTGAAGAGGGCCCGTATCAGCGCTCCCCATCCAAGAAACCCTGATTTTGTTATAGGTTCTGAATTTCTAGGGAAAAGGTCATCACCCTATTCTCAGGAAAAAAGAATGGGATCGGAGTTTCTTGGCAAAAGAATGGGCTCTGAGTTTCTAGGAAAACGAATGGGATCTGAATTCCTCGGTAAAAGAATGGGATCAGAATTTCTTGGAAAGAGAATGGGTTCTGAGTTTTTAGGCAAAAGGATGGGATCGGAATTTCTCGGGAAAAGAATGGGTTCAGAATTCTTGGGAAAGAGGTCAGAGGAAGAAGAGGATCCAATGGAGGACATGCCTTACAAAAAAATGGGATCAGAATTTCTGGGCAAGAGATCATCTGAATTCAGTAGTGAAGACCAAAGTCAGGAAGACCAGTTTGAACCAGTCTTCTCCAGCAGTAAGGCTCTGTCTTCTGAACAGCAGAAAAGAATGGGCTCTGAATTTCTTGGACGAAAACGAAGACAAGCTGAGAGCACACTTGACAGGAATTACGAAGCGTAGGGTGAGAGGGAAGAGTTGTGCAATGCGTATATTTTATATGTGTGCCTTCTTGTCGAATGTTTGTAAATGGAATGCTCAGATACACACTTTATATGGTGCCTCGTCTGAATTGTTCCATGGTATTAGTTTCTCCTAAATTGTTTCCAGTCTTTAAATAATTGCGAGGTAATAATTTTCTCACAGATATTTTGACAAATTGTTTCGAAAGTTCATGCTAATTTTTATGAAGTGACATATGAATATACATAAATTCGTCAGAATGAGTGATAAAACACAAGCCTATATGTTCTAAAACTTGAAATATCTTGAAATCATTTTAGATACAATGCAGGATTATTTGTTCATGTTTTTTAACAAAAAAAAAAAAAGATAAAGTACGTTATAAGCATTTAATGCTTTGCAACACCTCAAAGGCAAGAATGATACAAAAATAAAATATGCCTTGTTAATGGCAAAGGTACTGTAAAATAAAAATATACGTAAAAGTAACTTGCTATGTTTATAAATAATTATTACATTCATACATTCAAGTTATCTGAATGATGAAGAAAGTAAGACATCTACGTAATTTATTAAATATGTACGCAATTTATTAAATATGTACAAATTTTTAATTGCACTGTCTTACAATTTATCTTTGTAATTGGCATGAGCTTTCCAGACAAATCAAAATAGTAGAATTTTCTTAAGGAATATTTTAAAATAATATATCATTTTTTTTATGTTGGATATAGAATTACACTCTTAGTAAGGAGTTTTAAGAGATGTAAAAATATCTTTAAGTATTTAGAGTTTGGGTTAAATAAATAAAAATATATTTGATATTTTTATTTATTTAACTAAAACATTAAATACTTAAAGATATATGCAACTTCATATTTGAAATTCAATAATAAATACAAAACCTTATTGATCATAACACATTTTGTTTTATTTAAAAAAATGTAGGAAATTATTTCCATGTATAAAAAATAAAATCAGTTTAAAATTTTTAAAATTCTAAATGAATTTCAATTTTTAGATTAAAGTTTAATAAATTGTAAATAATTACCATTTTTAATTTATTACATCAATAATTGATGAGAAAATTCAAAATTTACCTTAGGAAATTATAAGAATTAATTTAAATTCCACTTTTTATGATTATTTTTCAACATTAAATAAAATAAACAATAGATGCAATACTTATTGGTAATAAGTATTGCATCTATTGTTTATTTTATTTAATGCAAGTGAAAAACATCTTCATCTGTGATATTATCTGTAATTCTCGAATTATCAAAGCTAAACTTTATTGAATTAAGCTTATACCATGGAACTATAATTTTAGGGACGCAGCTAAAGTTATATAATGTTAATTTCTATTGTGTTTTATAAGCATTTTAATAAAGATGTGTTTATTAAAATACTTACGCATGCTTATTGATAGATATGAATGCTTATTAAGTACATTAATAAGTATGCTTAATTAACTATTTTATCAACGATTTATGCATTATGGCATGTTAAGCATGTATACATATCAATTAAGGATTCATATTAATGTATTATGCATTTTTGAAATACAGCATTTGCAACGATAAAAAACATTTTCAAGGAACTTTTGGTTTCGATAACACATTTTGTATTTAGTATTGCATGTTGTTCAGTGAAAATAAAATATGCACATTTTTTTAATAATTTTCACCAAAGATACCAGCATGGATTCTTCAAATTTCACGTCGGTACATTATTTTTTGTATTTTTATTAATAGTCAGAAGCACTTAGTAGTCATATATTTCTATAAAATTAAAATATTTTGTTGTAGATTCAATATGACGGCTAACTTATATCTTTTGTTGAGATTACTTTTATAAGATTAAGATATAAACTTTTTAAATTATTCCAAAAATTGGCAAAAAAAAAGTAAGATGAATTCTAAGATAAAAAAAAACATTTATTTTTCATTACTTGTTGTTGTTTCTGGTGTCACTTGGCAACGCCAAGCTCGCCCGTCAGAGACTAGGCGAATAAAGTCAAAGAGAGAGCGTCTTCCGTCTTTGAGTAGAGCACATTCATAGGAAGGTGGAAGTACGACTTTTTGCTCATAGATAGCAGCACCATCTGAATCTTCCAATTTTGAGATTGAAACCAGAGAAGATCCAAAGCCTGAAGCTCCAACCATTCCCAGAGGTATTAATTTGGAATGGGAACATGGAGGACATTGCGACCCCACATATTTTACGTGCTTTAGTCGCCATTAGCAAATACGTTGGATCTTCAGCTAAGCCGGGATTCGAACTCACCACATTTTGGTAACGAAAACGACACCCTAAGCAACCAGGCCACCGGGGCCCCAATTTTTCATTACTTTTTACAGCAATATAATAAAGTATCAATTTCTGAATCTCTATATGTGCTGTTTGTAAAGTACTTAAATTTTTCACTTGATACTACAATTAAATGAATATTTATATTTCATATATCAATTTATGGAATACATATTTTTATTATAATTTAGATAATCGACTTTCATTAGATTAATAAAAATATTTGGAAGATAATTTATTCTTTGGCAAGTAGAAAATAGCATGTTATGTGTACATATATGTTTATATATTTGTATGTTATTTGTATTTACTTGACTTTGTTAGATAAAAACTAATGAATATTTAATTAAAATACCTGCGTTCCTAAATAATTTGTTCAGACAAATGCACCATATTTATTGCAATTTAACTTTCAATATTATAGTACTGAACTTGGTTATGGTCTTGGTAAACTGAACTATGAGACAATTCATGCATGGAGCACACGTATAAGCAAATATATATAATTTGTTACATACAAATTAAATTACTCACAAAAGCTTACTGACTTGTGGCTTATAGAAAAGAAATTATTTTTATGCATGCACATAAATATTAAATTAAGATCTAACGTCATGTAAATAAACAACTTCTAAAAACAGATTGAAAAATTAAAACAGATGATTATAATTTAAAAGCTAATGATCTATATCATTAGTTTATTAGCTATAACTCTGGTTTTAAATTTATGAAAAAATTTTATAATTGCAAAATAGAATTTAATAAAATTTTGCACTTCATATGGAATAAGAAAATATATTACGAACAAGCAATCAACGCATGTATAGCATGGAACTAAATGTGGGTTACTTGTGTTTTACAGTCAATTTTGCATGGTAAAGACAAGCATGAATAAAATTGTCCAAAGCATCTTGGCCTAAGCATTTTTAAACAATTTATGAAATTGTAATTGTGAGTTGAGAAGATGAAATGTGTTACTTGACATCCAGAAATTTTAAAAAATTAATCTAAATTCAACTAAATACTTATCAATTAGATTGAGATTAACAAGTAAAATTCGGTTTTGTATCACTTGCTTAATTTCATTACTTCAAACATCCGGAACTTATTATCGGGAACACGTTCAAATTTAGCATAATATTTCATTTCTTTTATTACATTTTGGCTGATATATTCATTATATTATTTCGAGTTAATAAAATAGATCAAATTCAAATTGTTATCTAAGTAAATCTATCTTATAAAATTGACAATGTGTTATCAGTGGCTCAGAAGCAACGTTTCCAAAAAATGTTATCTCTATTATTGATAAGTATTTTAAGTTTCCAATTCGAGTTTCTCATTGAATATGTTTAGTAATTTTCAATACTTTGAATTTTACTGAAAAAATTATCATTTATACAACTAAAAATATAAAAATCAAATTTTGATTTTTAAAACATTGGCTTATTTCTGCAAGAAATTATTTAATTCCATTTAAGTTCTAAAAATATCACTAAAGATAAAATGCACTAAAAGATATCGATAAATAATTTCAAATTAAAGTACAGATGTGTTCTATTAAAATTAAAATGAGTTTAGAAAATTAATTTACAGATAAGATGATATTTTAAATCATAATGTAAAAAAATTCGGTCCCTTTGAAATAATGAATTTATTAAATGGTTCAATTTTTGTAAAATAGGATGTTAAACATACTGATGCATTTATTTTGGCTATTTGTCAATTAATAAATTATAGAACTTGGAATGATTCCCTATTCTTGGAAAATCTATTTTAAGTCTATCTCTTAACAAAATAAAGAAACGTTCAAATTTGTGACCATAATTAAAAATAATTACATTTATACCCCAAATAAATCCATTACATAACTAAAGAACCTTAGATAAATTAAAGTATGCGATATTAAAAATATATATAGAGATTAATTAATGAATATAAAAAACGTAATAATATTTTTAAAAAATTTAAAATTATGAAATAAACTCAAGAATAGATAATTCATTTGAATTATCATTTCAAGAATTAATAATTTTCAGAATTAATAATTTTTAAGTACGTAACTGAATTACCACTTCTAAAGTTTTTGGGTGTCCTTTTTATATTGTTACGATCAAAAATACTTTGAAAATTAAATACAAATTCATTGTTTGAATTTTCCTCTCGAAATGAAAAACGTATGCTCTAATTTATTTCATGGATAGAAAACTTAATTTTCTTAATTTATACCAAGAGTGATGAATTTGAATGAAATTATGAATTTCCTTTTAAGAAGAAATAAAAAATATGGCCATTGATTTTTTAATGAAATATTCCTAGCTTTTAAAATAAATTACTTAATAATGGTAAAGATATGTAAAATGTGTGTAAATTTAACTTCAGTCGGTGAACCTTTAATAATTAAATTAATTTAAGTTCTAATTTATTCATTTTTCAAATCTCCACTTAATTTTTGAGTGTCACGTAAAAATTAGAAATGAAGATTTCATTCGCTTAGATGTTGAAATGCATATATTTTAAGTTTCAAAATTAATTGTACTCTTAATGTAATTATACATTTTAAAGAAAAGTTCTATTAATATTTATGGCAAAGAAATCTTCAATAAAAATCATTGTTAGATGAAATTATTCTTTTAAAATTTCGTTTTTTGGTCAGATAATGTGAATATAATATAAATTTTAATAATTTTAAATAAAATGTTTTTTTATTCTTGAAAAATTATAAGATTTTTGATAAAAAAAAATGAGAAAATTCAATTAATATAGTAGATTTTTATGCTAAGCTCTATACTATAAAATTAAAGATTTGTTTTTAGTACTCAAGTTCAAATTTAAATCAAAATAAACGTTTCTTCAATAAAGCAATATGACCTTGTACAAATATTGATTGATATGATAATTTTGCTTTTATAGAATTATTTTATGCAAATTTGGAGAAAATAGTTTCAATAATAATATTAATTTAATACTAAAAATTTAAATAAATAAAAAATAGAAGATTCAAGAAAAATTTGATATATTATTTTAAATAATATTCAATTATATTCAAATTAAAATTCTTAATTTAATAAATCTTAAAGTCATAAATTTGAACTTGATTCATAAATTTAATTTGAATTTTACTTTTCCCTTATATTAAATACAAAATTTATCATTATCATATTAATTAAAAGCAAGTTATATTTTTCTATACATGACCTTCCTTCGTGATATATTTTATTTTTATAAATAGTTCAGCAGTTCATATATTTATATACTTTATTTAAAAGAAGATTAATATATAAAAGGTGTTAAAAATGCTTACATATTTTAATGAAAGGAAAATGGTAAGAAAATATTTTATATCTCTGTTAACCACATTGCATCTCTAGAATGTGGTACATTATAAACTGTTAAAAACCAAAATATTATATGAACATTTAAAGAGAATAAAAAAATAATCGCATTAAATTGCTTTTTATGCTTGTTTTGAAAAAAAAATTCAAACAATGAAATCAAAACAAATTAAACACATTCATCTTTTACTCACAAAATAACTTTTTTTTTAAATTTTGCCAAATGACTTTGGAGTAATTTTTCTAATGGATCTGAGACAAAAAGCTCATGCATTTATAATCTATTTAATTTCCTGTAGAGTGGCGAAATAAAACCGATTGTGCAGAAGGAGCGTTACCTATTCTTTATCGACATCACAGGTAAGGTTTTGAAAGAACATTGGTGAGTTTAATTTAAAAAAGTGATTTAGAAATGAAAATGAATTCACTAAGTTTATGCACATATGTATGAATAAATAGGTATTTAATATTTTTCACAGTAAGAAATATAAGAGAAGAAGTTTTAATTTGAAGAGTAAACTTCGGCAAATATATTACACAATAAGTAGATAAAACTATACAAAATTCTTTTAAATCTTGCTTGAGTATTAAAATGAAACTCAGGCAAAGTTTAAATAGTATTTTCTGTTTATTGTGTAGTTTTATGCATAAAACTTGGCTAATAAAAGTTAAAAAGATAACTTCTACTTATTATTTAAAGTTTATATTTCAGTATTTTTGATAAACTTCAACATTTTAAGAAATAATTTTGAAAATTATTACTTATGTCATAAATATTATTTTAACTCTTCATTTAAAGGGAAAATATTAAAATGTTAATAATTGTATTGATGAATTAATTATGTCAATTGAAAGTATAGAGCAAAACTATATTTAATTAAATATTTAATTGGTTTTTAAATTGTTGTTAAACTTTAAACACTAAATATTATATAAAATTCTTTGGACAAGACGGGCTTATAAAAAAGTGGTTAAATATTTGTATATTATTTTTAAAAAAATGTAATTAATGTATAAATAAGGTATCATCAGTTTTAAATAATGATTATTTTTAATGCACATAATATTTTCTCCTCAAATTTTCTGATTTTCGAAACAATTATTTTGATTATTATTATCCAAATTAAATAGGTATTTATATGTTATTTATATGTTATAATGAAATTTTTTTAAATGTGTTTTCAGGCTATTTTCTTTTCTAAAAAAACCTTTTCTAACTATTTAGAAGGATGAAAACTTGAAATATATTAGAAACATGTTATCAGAATAATTATTATGAAATACATTTTAACATAAAACTAATTGTGCGATACATCATATGAAAAAATAACAGACTGCTGATAATAAAAAGTATTAAAATTAACAAATCTAAAAAAAATCATATTTCTATTAAAAATAACTTTAACGTTAAAACAAAAGAATTAAAATTGTTTAAAGTACTTGGGGCGAGAATTTGAGGGCCCTTCAAATTATACTGTATTAATAATCAGTCATACGTAAATGATAGCGTCTTAGACATAATAAATCTACATGTCTTAAGATTGTATTAAGGCCAGGAATTCAAGCGTAGAAGTTAAAGCAATACAAATTTCATACTGTACTCTAAAAAATTCTGATGTCATTATTCTACAACAAAAAAAAAACCCACAACTGATACAATAATAATATGATTATCTTCTTGGATGCTTTTTGTGGGTTCTCCTGAACGGAGCTCTTGATAAATCTTGTGTGAAGTAAAAGAAGATTATAACTTCTTTTATCCTTTTTAGATTGAAACATTTTAATAAGGATTTCAGAACACGCTCCAAAGCGATGTTATAAAAAATTCTTACTTTATGAAAAAAATAATCAGAAAAGTTTAATCAATGAATATTTTAAATTGTTTTGGTAGGAAAAACATTAGCAAAAATCAGCCAACTATATCAATTTCTTTTGGTTAATTTTTCTAAGCTAACGTTTAAACAAAATTATTTACATAATCATTTTTGAATGAAGAATTTTATGAAATACAACACACACAAAAGTTACATTTATTATAATCATTACTATAAGTTTATTTTGATACTACAGAATCCCCCTTCTATAGTTTTGAACAAAACAAACATATCCTAGAAAATAATAAAAAAATTTAATGAATAAATATAATTCAAAAGATTCTAGGTATCTGGCAATCAATATTCAAAAGCGAATATACTCACATTAACTAAAAAAGTGAATATACTCACATTAACTGTTATGTCGGTAATAACTTAACTTGTTTAATATACTGTAAAATGATTAGAATCATTTAACCTAAAATGCTAGAAAATTCGATTTCCATAAATAATTTTAAAATATGCCCTTTTATATCATAATCATATTTATATGGGATAAGAAAAAGATTACTAATGAATTTTTTAAAAATATTAATTTTTTAATTAAAGGTTTGAATGTAAAATCAATCACATAAGTGTTTAAAATCGAAATGTTTTTATAAATAATGAAATTTGAGGATTTCATCAAATATTCTTTCTCTCGCTAAATAAATCGTGCAAAAATTATTGTATTTATTTATTTCGCATTTTCTAATTTGTGTAAAATTCCATTGATTGTAAATATACATTGACACATTGATTGCAAATATTATTGTAAAGCGTTACAAATTAAAACCATTTGATATTAATATTATATTATTACACAAAACTTAACAATCTATTATAAAATATTCACAATATTAAAAATAAAAATCTTATTAATAAGACATTTTTTTTTTTTTTTGGAATTGCTCTTCAATATTTTAAACTTTCAGATCCAGAAGACGCTTATTTGCAAGATTGGGTGTCCGATCGAAGTGAGAAGCGACTATCGGAATTTTTGGGAGGACCTGGTAAAAGAGTGTCTGAATTTCTTGGAGGACCAGGAAAACGAGTCTCTGAATTCCTGGGTGGACCTGGAAAGCGCGTATCTGAATTCTTGGGAGGTCCAGGAAAAAGACTCTCTGAGTTTCTCGGAGGTCCCGGAAAGAGAAGCTCCAACGAAGTCTTGAGAAAAAGGGTTTCTGAGTTTCTTGGAGGACCTGGAAAGCGATCTGATTACTACGATTTTCTCCAAAACTCCGATAGAAGATAAAAAAAAAAGACAACGATGTTATAATTTGCAACTATCTAATTCTGCTGTAGACAAGTTGGCGATGGTTTAGGATTAGCAATTGAGCAACTTCTGGATTTTTGAAGTCGAGTGTTTCATTTTCCTCCATTTATGTCTCCTTAAATATAACTCAGTCCCTTGTTTCATTAAGTGGTGAGCAATGAAATGTTAAAAAAGAACATGACTAAAAAAATAAATAAAATATGTTATACTACTTTAACATTTGTAATGTTCTGAAATAATACCAATAAAAGTTCATCATGAATACCTGTATATTGTATCGTGTCATATAATGAAATGTTTTATGATATTCATCAAATAATATGTGAATATTCGACAGAAAATAAACATTTTTCTTCCCATAATGACTCGAACATAATTATTTAAGCTATAGCTACTAAATAGCTTATGATTATTAAGAATTAAATATGTAACAAAATATGGAATTAAAGCATTACATTTTACTAAATATTATCAACTGTATATGTAATAAAACTAAAAAAAAATAAATGGAAACTCATCATAAAGAGTTTATTTTTAATTTATTATAAAGAAAAAATCAAAATTTTTAAGAAATATTTGTAGCATATTAAAAAAGGTTTTTCAGTTATTTACAAAATATTGTACCAATTTATAGAATTCTACAATTCCAAATGACCAAATATTTTTTTTATCACAGCAAAATGATAAATTAAGTTTACATTTTTATCCGAAAAGTTAATCTTGTAATGATTCATCTTAAATTTTTCAACACAAAATTCCCTATGCGTATGAAAAATAATAATGATGTAATGTTTTGTGTTATTAAATATTGAAAATCGTGGAATCATCTTAATGCAACTCAATAAAGATAATTTAAAATGCTAAAAAAAATTTTTTTTTTTAAAAAACATCATTATCTTTTAATTGTTATAAAGGAAACTTGCATAACATGCGCTTCCAGATAAGAGCAATATTTTTAATTAGGAATAGTAAATTTTTTAATTAAATAGTAATAGTAAGGTGTTCTAAATAGTATATAATAATAGTAAGGTTTCTTAATTAGTAAATAGTAAGAATAAGAGAGTAGGTTTCTTGTAAGTTTTTTAACTAGCAAATCAAAATAACTAACTATACAATATCGATGATTTAATTTCATTAAGTAAAATGATACATTTACAATGTGACACTAAACAAATAATTTCTTTTTGTTGAAGATTTAATTTAAAATAAATTTTAGCAAGAAAAAAAACATAATGAGGCAGAAAGTGTTTTATATATGAAAACATCTTAATCAGTTAGACTATTGTCCTATTATGGAAAGGAAAATTTATTTTCAATAAAAAAATTCAACACTGTTGTCTAAAAAAATAGACTATACAATAATTTAAAAATCGTTTTTAATTTTCAGTGTATGTGTTAAGAAACAACTAGTTTTGAGTATGACATTTTATTTTTGATTTTATAAAAATATTCCTTTATAATAAATATTAATATTTTTCAAATTAAAAAAAAATTGAAAATTTTGAAATGAGATGGTGTGTTTTATTACAGATAGTTTTTTAAGAAATTAAGTATTTTTAGCAATTTTCCCAAGAAAATGATAAAAAAGGAAATTTTTGAAGTACACAATATCATAAAGATTCCTCCAAAATGTAGAAACTTAATCAAAAAACAAAAAAATCTAAAACTGCAAGTAGGAACATTTTTAATGAAGTTTTTTTGAAGTCTATTAAACAAGAATGACGCTAAATAAAAATGAAAACGAGAAATAAAATAATTTTTAAAAGCTGAAGAACAAAAAACATTTTATATGGCATCATGAAACCAAATAAGAAAGGGACAAATGTTCCTTTGTATATAAAAATATATATAATTACATTTTCTTTTGATGAATATAACCAAATTGAACAAAACAGCTAACAAACGAGCAATAACTCATTCAAATTAAAATTATATATTCAGTATTTTACATTCACTATACAAACATTATACACAAAACTGCCAAAATATTTACTAATTTATTATGTAATTTTAGTCAGAATTTTACTAGAATATAAATACAATTAAATTTCGAAATATTTCTTACTTTTGTAAAAAGCATTTTTTTGAGTGAACATAGATTCAAATTTTATCGCATTAATTTATATTAAATTACTTCGTACGTCGAAAGTAGTAGATTTTTTGCTATCTAATTTTACAGAAAACTATCTTTCATAAAGCATGGGACAACTTTTGCATTATAAATAAAATAGCTATTGCAGCTATTTATTTGTTTTTAACAGTACCTCCATTTCCAGTTCCTTAACAATGTGGAAATAGCCTTATAATATGCATTATTTTCATGTTCTTAGTAGTATCGATTAATTTTTTTAGGTGAAGTATAGCTCTTCTTGTTACAATCCAACAATATAAAATATTATTTAACTCATTATATTCAAAAATCAAATTCCTAGTGAATACAACATCGCTTGCATCAATTATAAAGATTTGATATCATAATCTAAACTTATTGTTTAAATTAAAAATTTGTTGCAAAAGACCAGGACTTTTTAGAAAAACACAAGTCTCTCCTGACTTGCCAGTGGGCACTTGAAGGGTCTCGCATATTCTGGGTGTACCAAGAAGTTTTCCCTTTGCTCTAAATGCTGGTAAGAACAGACACATCCTGAACTAAATTAGGACGATATCTGGATGACGACTGAACTAGGACGAATGCTGGTAAGAACAGACACATCCTGGACTGAAGTGGACTGAACTAGGACGATATCCATAAGTTATGGATATCGTCCTATTCAGACCAGAATGTGTCTGTTCTTACCAGCATTTAGAGCAGAGAATAAACTTCTTGGTACACCCAGAATATGCGAGACCTTTCAAGTGCCCACTGGCAAGTCAAGACAGACCTGAGTTTTTCTACCTGTTACAATGGAGAAATAGGGAAAGTCCTGCTTTAAATGCTGGTAAGAACAGACACATCCTGGACTGAACTAGGATAATATCCATAACTGCCCTCTTCTTAAATCAGACTTCATTAATATCATTGGATTCACTGATCTGATCTGCAGAAATAGTGATAAGAAATAACAAAAATTTATTGGCATGCATTTGCTCCAAAAGCAAGGAGCATGAAATGTTTGATTCCATGAGCTAGATAAAGGGTCATTTTTTCCAACAATTATATTTTAAAAATTTGAGATATTGAAATTCATTTGAAAACAAATTTAATTAATTTATTAGATAAAATAAATTCAAATGTCAATCCTCAATAAAAAACATGTTTTAAACAATTGGCAGTGAACACCAATATTTGAAGGAAACAATTTGCATATGGTAAATTATAGCCCCTCCAAAAATACATCGATTATTTAAAAATTAGTCAATTTTAT
This sequence comes from Latrodectus geometricus, assembly GCA_026290005.1. Taxonomy (NCBI): domain Eukaryota; kingdom Metazoa; phylum Arthropoda; class Arachnida; order Araneae; family Theridiidae; genus Latrodectus; species Latrodectus geometricus. The sequence continues at coordinate 112,712 of JAPDSC010041204.1, forward strand.
GGAAAATGCACCTTTTTTCTTGAAAAATTCTCTTATTAGCTGTTCTGAAATAGTAAATATTTTTTAATTAAATTATAATGCATACTTTTATGCAATGACAATGTATTTCCAATGCAATGCAAAAATGACACAATGTATTTCCACTACATCTCACTTGAAATCGTTGTAAATATTTTTCTTTATAGCTCTGATGACTAATATTTATATATATATTATTTTATAACTTTCAAAAAAATTCTATCTACATCTCAAATTCTTCAGTTGAAGTTTGTATGAATTATTTATTAGTTTAAGTTAAATTCTTATTTACAATACACAGTAGATAAGAATAGAAATTATTCATTAAAATAATGTTTCGCTAATCATGTAAAATTTTAGATAGAAATAATTACAAAATAATGTGTAACACAATGAAAAATAATAATAATTTAACATTTCATATACAGAACAAAAAGTAATGGCTTTGATGTTATGTTACCTTTAAACTCTTATTTTGCTGCAATCTTTATTGAAAAATATTGGCTAATAGCTATTTAACTTCAAATTTGATGAGCAAATAATATTAATTTATAAGGAAAATGTTTATAATGTAAATAATATTTTAGTGCTAAAAATATACCATTGATTTTTTTGATTTTAATTTATTCTTATGTTCATTATCATAGAAACAAAACACACCGGAGAAATTTTCTGCATCCTTTTAAAATTAATGAAATTATTCTGAAAATCCATATTTTCTCATTTTTATCAATTAACACTCTTTTCCGCATAAAATTTCTCTAATATATACTTCTTGAAAAAGAAAAAAAGGCTGCTACAAAAAGTACCAGCATAAATCAAGTTTATGCCACATTCACTTTTTATACTTTCATTATATACTAAAAATACGCTGCGTTGCCCATTCATTACATTAAGCATTTTCTTTTAATTAATTAACATAATTTCTTTGCAACAAAAAGTAATATTACTATAACCTTTATCTTTGTGGGATATTTTTGAATGTATCCATATATAGAAAAATGTAGTTTTTAATCAATTAAATAATATTTATTAAATATGTATTGATAATTTAAATAACAATAGGAAATAAATTAAATGGCTAAAAAAAAAAGTTTTTAAATAATGATGTTCCAATGAATTTCATTAAAATCTATTTGACTTGAAAAACATTGCTTATAAGAGAGAAATAAGTCGTAGTTATAAACAATAAAAGGGTCTCCCAAGCCTTTAAAGTCTTAAAAGTAGCTTATATATAAAATGTCGATAATGCTTACACTTTAGTTAAAGTTTTTATACTTTGGAATTCGGCTTTAAAATAGAATTTTTGTTTGCTACTTTGGCAACATTTGACATTTCCTCTATGTTTATATTGGAGTCTTGTATATGTTTTTGCTTTTTTATGATTTGTTATGATCTTGGAGTGAAATGACTTAGTTTTGATTTTGGAATATTGCAGAAAGGTCATTCTTTTTATCAACTTGGCCAACACCTTTTGTGTTGGCGTTATTCTAATTTTCATTTATTCCTTTTTATTAAAATATTGCTAATATATATTCTTTATTTCAATTTTTCCTATAATATATATATATATATATATATATATATATATATATATATATATATATATATATATATATATTCCTTATGTGTGAAACTTGCCAAATGAAATTATCAAAATGGAAAAATATAATTACTGTAAAACTAACAAAAATTATGCTGTCGTAGACACTTAATATAGCGCTTTAGATATGCATAGTCGACAATGTAACGTATCATGTCCAATAGCTTAACAACTAAATACTTTTTTCTCATATTACGCAATATTCTCATGTTACAAAGAAGAAAGCTTGGGGAATACCTAATTACCCTCAACGATTTACAAGAATACGGAAACTAAAACACTTGTTTTCTTCAAATTAACACTCAACCTTTCATTTCAAAGAACGTAGACCAGTTACTAGGTTACGTTAAACCTATAAGTTTTGGAGAAAATAAAAATATTCTGAATTAATTTATAAATTGAATTTTTTTATAATTACAATAACCAATCTTTTACCAGTAATGTGGTCAACAAACCAAATAATATTCTATACAGAAGGATAATATTGTTATTTGAAATAGCTTTGTCATTTAACTGGAAACACATTATAATGCTAATACACGGGCAAAATCTTAAAATTATTGTCATTCCATTGGAATATATCAATTATTTTTTCTTTGTTAAAAGTTTTAATCTAATAGTTTTAAATAAATTATTGACTATATTACATTTCAAGTATATAAGGATAAATAAAACATTTAATTATCAGTTCGATGAAAGCAACCAATATGAAAGCTTGAGACATCACGCGATTTTCATAGTAAATAAGTCTCTTTCATCTCTTAAATTCAAGGACAAATTTCTCTATTTGTCAAAAGTTTAATTCTTGAAAATATAAACGACATACAAGACTTATGTTTTCCGAAAAGAATGAAATTTATATTAAAAGTGATAGGTTTATCGTCCGTTACAAAAGAATTTATACGAAGAAAAGTACTCATTTTAGAATCAATAATAGTTTTCATCACACGAAAAGTAAAGTGTTATTTTGGTAATGGTAAAATTTCTATCTCCCACGTAACAAAGTTTGACAAGAGAGAGAACATTCGTAAATGTAATAAATGACCGGCTAATGAAATAAAATGGTATGTGTTTACAGAAAGTTTTCATATAAATTGTTCATTAGTATTAAATACTTCTCCATTTTTACTTGTTCTCCTTTAAAACTTTGTAGGCGTTTAAGAAAATGAATATTTCAAATATGCGTGAGAGAAACTTGTTACAAGAATTGATGTTATTATATATATATATATATATATATATA
>JAPDSC010041204.1:115675-132642 GCA_026290005.1 Latrodectus geometricus
CTTATTTTGATGTAGTTAGTATGAAAACGTGGATAAAAAATAACAGTTTCTCAGTAAGGAAATAAACTGAATAGACTTTAAAAACCATATTTTTCTTGATAATAAAAATTATTCAAAATACTTTAGACGAAGATTTGAATACCTTTCAATCCGTACTAATAATAAGTCATTAATGCATAATATAACGTCTTAAGCACAATAATTCTACATATCTTTAGATTATATTCAAGAAAGGAACTTAAGCGTATCAGTAAACACAATATAAACTTCATACCATATTTTAAAAGAAAACCTTATATCGTAATTCAGCGAAGAAAAAAAACAACTGATAAAATAATATCATTTTCTTCTCGAGTGGATTTTGGGGGTTTCTTTGGGGAAAAAACTCTGTATTGTATAAATCTTATGTAAGTTGAAGGAAGATTACAATTTCTTTTTAAAGTGAAGCATTTTAATAAGGATTTCAAGACATGCTCCATAGCAACGTTAATAAAAAGATTTGTGCTTTAAAGAAAAAGTAATTTAAAAAATTGAATCAATGAATGTTTTAAGCCAGATGAAACAAAATATGATAGCATAGGTAAGCAGCTCCTATCAATATTTTTTATTCAGCGCTTCTACAAAAAAATATGTACACACCATTTCTTTGCATGTAATTCACATTGCATTGCATTACTTTTGCTAATATTTTTAATAAATATGCAGAATAATGTAAGTATGATTACTATATGCGATGTTTTGTATGTTTAAAAAGCTGCTAAAACTAAATAATAAATTTTAATAAAAACACTTTGGCTTATATACAGAAACTCGGAGATTCCTGCCATTTTTCAAATGCTTAATCGTTACGTTTTTAGCTATCCGATTACATTAGATCACTGAATTTTTTCATTAAACAAATTATATGATAAGAAAATGATTTGAAATTAATTTCTTATTTTTATTTAAAACTTGGTCAATAAGACTTCCTGTTAACAATCAATTTTCCTTTTTATTTTTAAATTTCTCTTTATTCGTGAACATGCCATTACGAAAGAAAAAAAGTATATTCCTTTCATCAAGGTAAAATTTTGAAGTATAAAAAGTTCACAATATTAGCAAACGCATCTTTTATTATAGTAAAATCACATTTCAAGTATACACTGCTGGCCGCCAAAATTGCAACACCGAGGAAGACAAGGGATATCACGACGAAATTAATTTTGTAGATAACATGTTCACCAAGTATCATATGATTAAATTTATAGATTTCCGTGAAGTGTGGTTCCTGCCAAAATCAGTAGCCAGAGTAGACGCCATTGTTGGAGAACACCGCGGCTACAATACGCATTGATTCAAAGCGACTTTGGAAGCGTTCTTGTATCACACAAAGACCAAGCAGCTCTCAAGCGTTACCAAAGTTGATCTGGTATGACATCTGGGGATATAATCTAGATCATTCGTTGAGCAAACATAGACATGTTTACTATCGGTGAAAGATCTGGAGAGAGAACAGACCAGGGAAGCAATTCAATGTGGGATTGACGAAGAGCCCTTGAACATTGTGTGCCACTGTAGATCCTCCATTATTCTGTTGAAATATGGCTGTGAGCAAGCCCTGAAGGTAAAGAAGAACAATTGGCTCCAACACCTTGGAGATGTAGCAAGTTGGCTGTTTAAAATACCAGCAATGCTTACTAGAAAAGTACGAGAGTGATATCCAATATACCACTTTATAACATAATACGCGATTCATGACCAGTGTAGCAGTGCATTACGCAGCTATTCAACATCTCCACGTTGTCTCCAGACTCGAATGCGACCATCGTGGTGCTGATAACAAAGTGCGACTCGTCAGTAATAAAAAATTCATTCCATTCTGCCGCATCCTTCTTTGGTCATACCATAGGCTCGGGGGAGACTTCTGTGATTCTGAGTTAAGGTTAGACAGAGCAATGGGCGTCTTGCAGACATACCACTCTGCTGTAAACGGCGTCGAATGGTGCGCGCAGACACTGGATAATGCTTTACAGACTGAATACGTGGTGTTATGGTTTGTGATGTGGCTGAGCGATCCGTTATTGCCATGCTCACAATTTGTCTGTCATCACATGAAGTGGTGCATTGAGGTGGATGCAAACGAGCTCGTCGGTCCCTCGTAACTTCCTGCATCCAACGATCACATACCGGCATTACAGTTGTTTAGTTTCTTCCAACACAATTAATGATTTCTTTGAAAGATAATCCACAATCTCGAATGCCACTATTCTTCCTCTATCGAACTCGGAAACTTGATCATGAAATGATCACTTTTTTCTACTTTTTTTTTTTATTTTTTTTTTTTTTTTTTTTTTTTTTGAAAGAAACCACAAGAAAAACACAACTGCCGAACTTGAAGTCATCAAAATCTCCAAGCTTTAAATAGCGATTAGAAGTGGCGCCACATGCGCGCATGATTTGTGTCTGCTCTGAAATTTTAATCAATTGCATATCTCACCTCCGCTAATGTATGTTGTAAATTTCGTGGTATTTGCATGCTTCCTTCAGAGTGTTACATTTACGGTGGCCAGCAGTGAGTTTTCTGTTTTTGAAAACACACACACATATTTTGTAAAATCAATAAAATATCTTATGATATTAACTTTTTCCAAACACAGTATATAATTTCAATTCAAATAGATATAAGAACAAGATTAAGATTCCTAGAAAAAAATAAGATTTCTTTCCAATACAAGTATTTTTTTTTCATAATAAAAATACGTAATATAACACAGTACGAATTTCAGTAATTTGGCATATTTAAACAATGCAATAGGTCAAAATTTTATTCTATTTTATACATGAAGCATGTTTTTATTTTTTCAGAATTATTAATTATCATATTCCACTTAGAAATATAATATAAACTTTACAATCCACGCTTTTCGTCAACGTATAAATTTTTTTTTTTTTGAGGTAAATTATGTTTCTGAAAAATTGTTCACTTCACTAAAGTGCCGACCGATGGCTGAGTGGTTAGCATTACTGACTCCTAGCCTGTTGGTCCTGGGTTCGAATCTTGATTTGAAAATGAACATTTCCTTTCTCTCTCTGTGTTTCCTTACCCTTTCTTCTAAGATAATGGATGAATGTGGCCCACCCAATAAATAGGTTTGGGCTATTAATGCTACTTGCCTCCGTGACTTGATTCGCAGGTGTCCACCGGGTAACTCTAAATGTGTAGCAGTTTCTGGCCTTGTTATGGCGAAAGGTTAGTTATCCAGTACCTGCTGGTTGAAAAAGAAACTATATAACATAAAGTGTATTAAATTTCCTTTTTTTTTTTCTTTTTTTTTTTAACAGAAAAAACTTTTTTTTTATATAAAAATATTTATAATTCAAATAATTTAAATATGCCAATAATTTTTAAAGCTTCTTGATATAATGTAGATCTCTTCAATGTTTATTGGGAAAACATCGCATCTCTGAGTCATTAATTAGTGAAAAAATTCATCATCCATGTAAATTATTGATTTTAAGAATTTCTTTTAATGTATATCTGGATTGATGATTTACTGTATAATCTCACTGTAATTCGTAGTTTTATGATAGCAAAAGCAAATTCTTTAGGAATGAGAATTTCTGTTGATGCTCCAAATTCTCTTGACGTCACTCTTTTTCATGCCAACATGCATTTTGTAAGCCAATCATGTGAATCTTACCTTCTTTCAGACTACGATATTCTCCTGTGGTTCCATCGTAAAAATCACTTGTTTAACTTCTAATAATTATAAAAATATAAACTGTGTATTCAAACTAAAGAATGTTGCTATAACGCCGCTTCATGAGTATATGACAAATAATTATAAACAATTCTAATATTCTTTTATTTAAAGTCAATGCTTACCCTAATTTTACTGATACTTATTTTAAAACTGAATATGATAAAAAAAGTAGAGGGCAATAAAATCTAATTATGGATTTTCTGTAAATCAATTTAGGGTGTCTTAAAGTAATAATTTATTTTGAGAACCATGTGTGCAAATTTATATTCCCTAGAGTAAATAATTTAATCTTCATATTTAGTATTTTTAAAACAAATAAAATAATTTGAAATTTATTATCCTAAATGTTTAATGTGTATCATTTCAAACCACCGATAACACTAAATAACTTTCCAATATTTTCATGAATATTGCAAACAACTAATTGACTCTAAAAGAATTTATTTTAAAATAAATTTTCTTTCAAAATGGCATAGAATCTTAAACTCATGTCATAACTCGAATTCAATTTAATAGAATAATGTATTCCAATTTAATGGGAGCTCTTCTATTTCTTTCTGATGGCTTATTTCTGAATTTTTTTCATTTAATTCTCTTGAGAAGCGGTTTTTACTATTTTTCCTGTTTCTATTATTTTTGCAAATTTTGTATTTCTAATTTTAAATTAGTTTTCCTGCATATTTCAAAAACGCTGAAAAATATCAAAAATATTTTTTGAGATAAATAAAATCCGAAAATTTTTCCAATTTATAAAATTTTGAAATGCAAATAATGTAGTTTTTATTTAATAAATTTTACTTTTCGTAAATCAGTTTAAGCATTTTAAACATAGAAATTTTCTTAAAATTTGCTTTGTATTATATTTCATTGCACTGAAAAAATTTAATAAAAGTGTAGGTAGTGTGAGCAACATAATTTGTAATTCTCTTTTCAAATTAATGATATATTAATAAATTTCGAATGTTATTGAAGTTGAAGTATGCATTATATTTATGACATTTATCGTATACATTGTTGTTGTAGTTGTCGTGTGCCAGTCAGGCTGGCAATATGGGGTGCGCTGCTCCACTTTTCCAACTGAACCATATTTGGTGTGGAGTCCGACTTCCTCAGTACACACGACTTCCTCAGTACATAGGTACCCATTTAAAGGATAGGCAACTATTCACACACACAGTTTACCGTCACAAAATTTAACTGGTTAAGGAATTAATGAATAGTAATAGACCCTTAAATGTCTTAAGCTTTTTATATTTCATCAATAAAATCATGATTTTTTATAAATTTTAATAATTATACTATACGGTAACCTAGTTAACTAGCATTATGTTAAATGAGCTTACAAGTTTTGAACTGAATTAAAAATAAAAATTTTTTAACGATCAATTTTTTTAACTAATTTTTAATTTGTTAATTTTCAAGATACAAAATCAGCTTAATTTTTTGGGATTTTCAAAGGAAAAAAATGATTATTCTTATCATAAAATATTGATTGTAATAACATCTGTTTATTTACAAACCATAATTCTTAACCAGTTATGAAGCAGAAATGATAAGAAATATATTTGTTTAAATCAACTTTTTAACTAAACTTTTAAGCAAAGTTTTCCTTTTTCAGTCAAAAAATTTCAATCAAATAAATTTATATTCTGTATTACATTGAAATAAAAAATTTTACGATTATATGTATACGCATAAAATATATTTGCATTTACAATAATAAATAAATTTAATAATATTTTATGTTGTGCATAATTCTTCTATTCACAAATCAAGTATAAATAACAAAATGTTTCCTATTTAATCTGCAACTTAAATTCGATTTTACTACTAATTAATTTGAAAGATCTGACATCTCGATTACTTAAATCATAGGTATTTTAACATTATTCCCTTGATTTAGCAATAAATAAATCAATTTATACCCGGCTATTTAGAATTAAATATGTAAATGTGAATATCATGAAAAATATTTTCTTTTAAGGATCTCTTTAAAATATTTAGCCATAAATTTGACAAAGTTTCATTAAATTACATTTTTCGCCTTGAATTTAAATTATATGAGTATGTTTTTCCTGTAATATTCAATAAATTCGAAATTTTTTCTTCACACTATATTCTATGATGACTGCTAACTTTATTTTTGACCATTCCCTCTGAAAAATACAGCTAAGACTTGTTCAACTTATACAACAGATTTTCATATTTCTCAAAATGTCGTTTATAACTTGATCCTACTTATTAAGAACCTTGAAGCTATGTACTTTACCATAATTTTTAAAATAAATCCATTTATGTGATTTACTTATCTCATAATATTTTCTTGCAGCATTTATTTTATCTGAATGCTGTAAGGAAGTTAGGAGACAGTAATTCAATTAATAGGGAAAACTTGAGCTCATAAAAAGGAATCTTTTTAATTCTTCGGTCTTTAAGGGAAATAAAATTAGGAAGAAGATTGGTCAAGACTTTTAGAGTACAAAAGTGATTTTCTTCCTTTTTTGTCTTCTAATGGATATGATATAAATGATAGATTATACACACAATTTGCAAAGCTTAAAAGAAATTCTTATATAAACTTTAGAAAATGTCAATTTTGTATAAGAAATCAATTAAATTATATTTAAATATGATTCTGCTGCTAAACACTTTTCCATTTTAATAAATTTTCTTAAAACAATTTAATAGTTTTCTTAAAAATGAGCGAATTGTATTTTATAGACTCTATATTAAAAGTAACTTTCTTATTGACTTATTAATTTATGTATGTGAATTCATTGTAATTATTAGCATACGTAGAAATTCATTTGCGTATACAATAAAATTGTTATTACCTCCTTTACTGCTTATTAATCCCAAATATTCATGATTTTAAAAAGAAATCCATATTATATATATATATATATAATGATCTCTCTTGATAAAAATAATTCAACGCATGCATTCAGGTTAAAGTATAATATAAAATAACTTTAAATGAATAGTTTAATCTCTTTTAATATTAATTGATTATACATTCATTTGAAATAAATTAATTTATTTCAGAAATGAATTTTATTTGCTTATTTTTAGTATAAATATATATTTTTAGTTTTAAATAAATTACATTAAAAAACTAAATGAAAAGATGAATTTAACATAAATAAAAAGAATCAAATCAAGGACAAATACAAAATTAACAAAATACTTTACCGAATATTATTTAAAAATCCGCTTATAGATTTACTATAGCCTTACTATATTATACAGCATTCTTGATTGCCTACACTTATAAAATATTAAAAGTAAGTACCTCAGTAGATCAAAATTTATTTCTATATCATTCATTCAAAATAGTTATGCTACGCTTATCGATGGAGGGTGGATTGTTTTTTTTATCAGTGATTAGTCAGTAAATTGACACCTGCACGCATAATTAAATGATCTTGAAACAGCTGCGTTAGAAAGTTGCTTAATTAGAGAGGGAAATTAATGCAATCTCTTGTACTTTCTGACCTTAATTTAGTGGAAATATAGCAATATATTTTTCCTTAATATCATCACTTACATACAGACTTCGCAACATGAGGTGTTTTCTAGATATGCTATTTAAAAGGAATTATGATTATTAAAATTGGAAATAAAAAAATTTCCCGAAAAAAGAAAAGTTCAGATAAAAAAACTTAAAAAAATAATTTCAATTTGGGTAATATATAACTTTTCAAATAAATGAAATAATTTTAATCCATAAATAAATTTAAATATTTCCATAAATATAGAGAAAAAAGATTCTTCTATATTATTACTAAATGAAAGCAAATGATTTCACACAACATAATTTAATTGAAATATTTCAAAAACTAATAAATGAATTATTCTGATATTTTCGCAAATGTGTTTTTAATTTTATTTTCTTAAAAATATGTTAAATATGTATTAAATAAAAATTAAAATTAACACTAATTAAAACAAATTTGAAACTAAATCATTAAATGTAAGAATAGGAAACTTTTAAAACATCTTAATCATAGTCAGATCAATTAAAAGCTTTAAAAAATGTTGAAAAAAAAAAGATTCATGTCTATTTTAAAATAATAAAGCAAAATAATAATAATCTCATTATTTTTATGTAGAAATACACATGAACTGAAAGCTATTTAGGTACAAAGTCGTATATTTTGTACCACTTTCTATTCCTAATCTGCCTATCTAAACAAGAAGAAAACAAGCGCCTAATCACTCAATAATAAAGTAATATTTCCAACTAGTCACTCTTATTTTTAATGTTTTAAATGAGATTAAAATTAACTTAGCAGAAACTTTTTAATTAAGTGTATACATTATGTTGTATTAATTTCAATAAAATTTTTAAGTAACACAAATAGAAATGTTTTTATTAAAAGTATAAATTTAAATTTTTCATATAGTTTTTTTTAATTAACTTTGTCCAGTTCAAAATAATTATTAATGTTTAAGCAATAACATTCCATTGCGAATAATTACTATTACTATTTAATACTAGAACGATAGGAATCAGGGTTGTACGATAATTTTAATATACATAAAATATTGATTTTTTCGATAATAAACAAAATCCATACGTATTTAGCACACATATGGAAAATTATAATACATATATTCTTAACCAGAAATTAAATAATCTCTAAAAATATAAAACTGACATTATTACAGTGTTTCTTATACCGATGAGTAAGGTTATTTTTGAATCTCAAATGAAATGAGTGATTTACAGAAATTAAAATTTTGACAGTTTAAATAATTAATTAATTATTTTAACTGTCGAAATTTTCGAGAAGTTTATCTGACATCTATAATTTATTTGAAACAAAAAATACTAATTAAATTTGATAAATGAGACTTGTGCGGCGCATTTAGACATTACATAACTATATACAAATTATGATTCTTGAACGAAAGAGATGTTTCGTAGCCAATTCGTGATGATAAATAATGCAAATTTGGAACTAAAAGTCAGAATTCTTAATTTAGGTACATTATTTTACAAAAAAAAACTTGTTGCTCTTATATTCAGAAATTCCTCAGTTTTATTATGGATATGTAATGATGATTTTTTTTAAGAAACCAAAACAATTAAATATAAATTTCGGAATTGATGCTTCCAATATCAAAATGCTCATTTAAAAGATGACTTACGAACTGTACTGAAGCCTAAATAATCAATAATTATGATGAGAATGACATCTCCAACATCATAACAATTATAATTATAGTGAGATACCCTCCCTACAGAATCATTTCCTTCAGAGTTTTATTGTCTTTCAATATTACCATCCTATCTCTTGAGTAATGAAAATGGGTTGAGAAAAGAACAGCTGGATGTGATTTAAAGGTAGTTTTGATTATAACACAATCAATATAAGCAAAATATTTAATGAATGGAAAAATAAACACATGTTCATCGGAAAAGCACAAGAAAATATTAATACAAAACTAAAAAATACAATAACATAGAAAGCAATAAAAATAAAATAAATAATATAGAAGGCAATAAAAACAAAATGCATAATATTGGAAATTATCACAGCTGATAATGTATGAAAAACTTTTTATGATAATTATAATGATTTTAGAAAAATAAAAAAATTTTAAGCAACTCTTATTAAGGACAAGGAGCACCTTAAAAAAGAGTGGAAGAATTTTTGAAGAGAAAAACTTAAGATAATTTAAGAGTTAAAAGTTGAAATAGGAGCAAAAAATATCCTAACAGAAAAGCAAATAATTTCTTGAACCCATCAAACATTTTTTATTTAGTTTTATGAGAAAAGCTTCATTGAGGTGGTAGGCCTAATTGTAGAAGCATTTTTGTGTGTCAAAAGTTGGTTCAATACTGGTGACATTTGGTGGTGGATTCTGCTAAAATATAGTACAGTTCTACATACAGCAGAAATGTAATCTCTATTGTTCAAAGTATCAACATTTAAACAAATGGTGACTGAAACACGCATTTAATGACACTCCATGCTATTCTACCAGTTGATGGGGTCAATGTGATAATGATGAATGCACGCTGACAATGTGCATTCATATTGCCCTCAAATATGATAATGAGTATCATGATTCTATAAACAGAAACGGGATTCGTCTGCAAATATGTCACAGAAATATTTTTGCTTCCAGTTTCTCCTTTGGCCACGTCATTAAAAGTGATACTATCTATGATGTAGCGTCAAGCACAGACGAAACTGCGGTCACATCGAAGATCATCAATGATGATACTGCGAGTGCTATGTTCTACATGACTTTCCTAAGCCAATCATTTCTATACTCTGGCTACAGAAATAAGATCTCGACCGAGGAAAGCAGAAATACTACGATATGATAATACAGTCAGTGGCTTGCTTCAACATTATGTATATATGCGATATCAAAAACCACTACCTCGGGAGTCCATAACTGACTAAAATATGCCGGTAAGTATTTTCCCCTCTTGCTCAAAACATTGCAACAAAATCTGAACTCAGTTTTTAAATAAGTTACCTCTCGCAAATTTTCTTCATTTAAATACATCGTATATGGTTCCAAGACACCTATTTTACTTCTAATGATTAGAAAATTTATTTATTTGAATATCACATCTTTCTGTTACTTAAATTTTACTTCTTCAGCTTGTTGCCATGATTAAGTAGCAATTATAATATTAAAAATATACTCTATTATATCTTAAATTATTTAAACTCACAAAGTTGAATGGTAAGCAATGTTTATTTTTCTGTTTAGAAAGGAAGAAGATACTTGTAATAAATTAGCAATGAAGGTATTTTTTTTCCAATTTTGATTTTTAAATTATTTTATCTTTACAATTATATCTTAAATTAAATATTAAATAGTTATAATTTCATGAATTCTTAATACCAAAATCAAGAAAAATTCCCAACTTTGGTTATCTAGTAAAACTGCTAGCCTTAGAGTTTTTATACACACTTCATATACATATATTGAAAAACTGAGTTCTCTATATGTTATATAGATTGTTAACTGACAAAAAAACTGGAACAAAATAAAAAAAAATTAAAGAATCTCATTAAAAATTACTTATTTTTATGAAAAATTTTTAATTATTGAGTAAAAAATTGCAATTATTTTTAGGGATTATTTTTAAAAAATCAAATGATTCGGATAAATAAATAATGATTTGTATCGTGATTCATTATAGGGATAAAAAAGTAGAAAAAGAAAATTGTACCAATTTTGACACAAGATTATTTTAGAACTAATAAAGATAAATTTGTTAATTTAATTAAAATGATTTTTGGTCACAATTTTGCTTAAAAAATTAAATTAGCATGTAGATAAAGTGTAACTGTAAGAGTGTACTATTTATTAGAATTTACATTTTTACAGTTTTATAACCCACTTCGAAGATCGAAGAAAATAAAAATATGGGAAAACGAATAATTTAATTAAAAATAATAAATACTTATTCAATTTAAAAATCTATCTAATATAATTATTACGAAATCCCTATAATTATGTTAGATTGATTTTAAAAATATTTAGAATACATATTGTTTCCTGCGATTTAATTAAAATTACAGGTATATTGTATATTAATTAAAGACGGAATACACAAAATTTGTTATTTTTAAATGATTAATAGCGAATTTAAAACAAGAATAAAAGTAAAAATATTAAACTAGGAAAATTAAGAATCAAGGAGAAAAATTTAAATTTGAACAATAAAAATATGAAATTCAATAGAAAGCGTGTTTGTGTCTGATTTTCTTTAAAATAGAATATTTACTTTCAATCCATCAGGTACAGGAATTTCTAATTGTTTCAAAAATAAAAATGTTACTTTACTCCCCTCCAAAATTACAGTAGATAAATTTCACACAAATGTTCGTTAACGTATTTTAATTAACTTTTTATGTACCAAATATTTTACACTTTACTTAAAATTACAACACTTATCTTACTTAAACATTTCAGTAACTAAATCTTCCGAAGCAAACCAGAGGACAATAATTCACGGCACTATATATATCGCAATTAAGCGAATGATGTTACATGAAAATTATTGCGGTCGTTATCCTTTATCTAGATTTGCGTCAACTTTTTGATGGAAGCTATTATTTTCCTTAAATTTATTCCTGGTACCAAATAAACAAAGAAAAAATACAAAAAGTTAAACTTTTTGTATTTAGCAAAATGGACCTATATATTAAAAACAAAACCTAAAATCTACTTCTGGAACGACTTTAAGGAGTCTATATAGACGCAGTTTATCTTTGAATTCGGTCGCTGATGACAAGCCTATGGGTCTTCATTTCCTGTCCAAGTAAGTCACAAAATGGCCATAAAGTTGCTTCTTTCGCCCTTTAACGTTAAGTTCTGGGCACCTGGTCATTAAGCACAGCTCGTCCCACGTGAGGAGATTTGATTTTACCTAGAATTCAAGAAAATCTTTATCTTCTCTCTATTACTTTTATTTCACCCATTCAAAATGTAATCGTAGAAACAATGTCTTGTTCTTTGGTTGGTTTAAGTGACTCGAGTAAGTATTTTAACTCCTCGTAGTGTGATGAACTATTTATTTATTTTTCCTATAAATACGTTGTTCTCTGTTTCCTTCTCATATTTAACTGAAAGCAAATCAAATGTAACCAGCTAGGTCAAAATTCCAAGATATATTCATATAAATACACATTTGTATACACAGGTGGTTGCAGGAAATAAAACATATTAAAATGTTGGTCTCAACTAACAAAGTAAACACTATTCATTGCGAAATTTTTACTATATAATTGTTTATATAATTAATTTAAATCATAGATGTAGCTGAATTTTTAATTCTTTCTCCTGTAATAAAAACACTTATATTATGACGTAATTAGTTTAAATGATGCATAACCGCAACACCTGTCGCTTTAAGAAAAAGTTACATGGTTCCTTTCTTCTCTTAAAATTGTCATTTTTACGTGACAGCTGTGTATTGAAAGAAATATGTATATCGGATCTTTCTTTCTATATTCCCAAGTTTTATTTTTAAATAATGATATTGATTTTTTTATTTTTATAAA
This sequence comes from Latrodectus geometricus, assembly GCA_026290005.1. NCBI lineage: Eukaryota > Metazoa > Arthropoda > Arachnida > Araneae > Theridiidae > Latrodectus > Latrodectus geometricus. Next base: position 128,460 of record JAPDSC010041204.1, read on the forward strand.
AGTAGTGCTTTCTTGTATTGTAATGAGCGTGTTAATAAAGGCTTCCTAATAAGCCTGTAACAAGAAACAAAATGGAACGCAGATGAAAGGAGTCTGACTTCAATAATTAATATTTTCACAATTAAAGGAAGTTCTTAAGCTTTCCAAATATCATTCGATTTGTTTTTAGTTGGCCAATATGTGAGATCTTATATGTGTTGTAAAACAGTGCTTTGAATATTTAACTAAAATAGTAAGTGCCATTATTATCTATAAATTATACTACTGTTTTAAAGTGATTCTAAGCAAGTTTTGAATTCTCTGTTTGCAAATAAATATTTACAATGCGAAGAAAATACGATTATATTTTTGTCAAACAATAAAAAACAAAATTTGGTTGCCTGAAAATGTTTTTAGAAAACGAGAAAGCGAATCTACATAATCACAAATAAGTGTACATTAAAATATATAAATTTTATCGTATATATATATATATATATATATATATATATATATATATATATATATTGCAGATTTGATTAATACACATGATTTGAAAGTCTTATGTTATAAAAACTATTGCAAATTCATAAAATAACTTTTTTATGTGATTTCTTTCCTTTCGCATTGAAATTTTATGGAAAATGTTTGAATTTATTATCCCCTCACGTCTTACATCTTTTAATGGCAAATAAATGCAACGATTTAAGAATACATTAGCTATCCAATTATTAAATTACAGAACTGACGCAATCAACGGAAACATCTATATAATAAAATAGTTTAGAATTTTTTGTAGTAGTTCTGCATGATAATCTGCAAATAATGATGTATTAAAGTAAATCATTCTTATAAAACTGAGATTATTATCTGTTTTAAAATGCTTAGAAGGAAGAATGAAAATACATATTTATAGCAAAAAAAAAAAAAAAAAAGATTATTATTTAGGATTATATTTTTGTTAAACAACAGTAAAAGTGCATATTTAAACATACTAATTAATTTTGATGTTTGCAAATTTCAATTTGATCGATTTTCTTTATTCATTTAAAAGAGACTCTTATAAATGAATATAGATTATATTTTAGTACATTCACTCATGCAAAGAAGCATAGTGATGTTAAAATATTCTACAAAAATATACAAAAAATGCAGCATTCATAAAAAAATTCTATAAACACTTAATGTAACTTATTAAATTGTAATTTATTATTCTCCTTAATGATGATAATACATTTTATATATTGACTAATAACTTGAGTTCTTCAGGTTTTGTTGTAATTTGCTTTAACAATTCAGAAGGATGTTTAATTCCATCAAAGCACAATTTCTTGCATATCGAAAATTAAATTGGAAAAGTTCTGTTTCAACGGAACTAACCATTTTTAACTGATAGTAAACTCATTTTTATTCCAGGAAGCACTTTAATGTATATGGTGTGTTATTTTATTTAAATATTCTTTATATACTATTACTTAGAAGTTTATTCTACATGTTAAATAATAATTAGATTTCTTAAATCGTCCTCGATAGTAAGTTCCGCATTGAAAACTTTCTTTTCTTTTAACATATTTCTATTCATTTTTGAAGTTTTCATTTATTTAAAATTAAATTTCATCTTTAAATATTTCTAATTTAACTTTATTTATTAATTTTATGTGATTATAGAAATTATTATGTGAGAAACGAAATATACACATTTTAAAGTGTATTTTAATTTTCTAATTGATTTTAAAGTAAAATGAACTCTTTAAATTCCGAATATTAAATAATACACGTATATATTTGCAGAAAAAAAATTATTCCTAAAATGCTAGGCAACACAATTATTAATTACGGTGCTACAAATTTTGTTTCTTTCTGTGATTTACTTATATTAATTAGACCTATGTCAACATCATCTTCATATCTAACTTATTTAATCATTACAAATTAAAAATGTTAAAAGTAATCAAATAATCAGAGAAAATTGATTTTGTAAAAAATAACTTATCAGTACAATATCTTTAAGCAACTGTGAATAAAAATACATCGGAATAAGCATCGAGATTGCAAAATTAATGAAAAAAAATTTGCATATCATTTTGAAAGATAAGAAATCTAACACCTATATATGAGTTATATTATTCACTTATATTTTATTAATTAAATTTTTGATATTTGTCACTGGAATTGTAATCGAGTTGTTACTTCTGGTTTGTTGCATTACAAGTGATTCCATCTCACTGCCATAACCGATAGCTTTTCAAAACTTTGTACTCGGTTGTAAGCTTTTATAATACAGTACTAACATTATAGTACAGCCCAATTGTATAATATAATTATCCAGCAATACGTTGGATGATATCGGTTAGTCGACAATTCGATAGAGCTCATGATCGGATAGTTGTGCAAAAAATCACTATTCACAAGCGAATACGTATCTAGACTGTTTATTGTGAAGTAAATTTACTATCAGAGAGGAAAAATACTTCTCTATTCATTTAATCCTTCATGATAAAATGTCAAAAGTAACAGGATTTTCTTCTAAGTCTAAAGTTAAATCTAAAATCTTAGATAACAAAAGGCAAAAAGCAGCTAAATGAAGCAAATTTTGTTGACATTTTTTTCATCACCATAAAATTTCTCCAAAAGCAATTAATTGCAAAATGTAAGCTGATAATGATAAAAAAACTCACCTACGATGCATTATTGTTAATTTGTAACAAAACGACCTTTAGAATTCGAATTTGGGCTGCTTCTACCTCTAGATTAGCTTTGATGTGTGAAAATTTCTTTCTGATCTTAAAAACCAATATGATGTTCATTACACCTTTCGTGATAAAATTGAAAAACAAAAATAAATTTCTTGACTATAATTTCCCAAAACATCAAAAATGTGTTTAAATGTTGATCTGTTTTTAATGTCATAAAAATTACTGACTTTTATTTTATTATAAAGATATAAAATTGGATAATCACATCTTCTGTTATATTTTCTCCTGATTTTAATATTAACTGTGTTAATTGAATACATTTTATTTTTTTCATCGAGTATAATCGTAAATTTTCTCAGAATTCTAATCGTAATTTTACTACTGAAAAATCACATGAATTTTTCAATTTTATGACAATGTTGTTGTAAAATCATGTGTTTTATAATATAATCATTAGATGAAATATGTTTCTAAATTGATGTAATTAAACAAAATTTTAACTGAGAAAAATTATTTTGAATATCTTAAGTTCGTCATTTTATAATTATGTTATAAAATTTCATACAACTGATTCAACTTAAATATATTTTTTTAAATTTTCTGTTCATTTGTAATACGTCTAATCGATCTTAATACGATTATTGTGTATGTGTCGTTAGGATTAATAACTTAAAATTAACGTTATGTTTACCTTATTTCTTAAATGACTACTATTGCTTAGAACGAACCAATTTACATTCATCATTGAGGCTAATCATACTCTGATACTTTCAGTTTAGAGGGTAAATAATCGCTAAAAGACGTTATAGTCATTTTTCCTTGCACTTCCACCCTCTCTTTTCCTTCGTATTGGTATACATTACATTTAATTTTCTAATTATGCTTTGAGACATTTAAATTTGCCTGGTTATTCATTTTTCATCAGCTAATTTCATAATTGAACAAATGTTCGATATTACATCCGACACAATAGCTACGATTCTTTAAAATGTTAATCTATACTCTCTACAGCCAATGATTTTTAAATGATCAAATTCAAACGCACACATAAATGTTACGTATTTTTTAAAGTCATACTTAATTTGCACATAAAAGAATCGCAAGATATATAAATTTAACCTTTCTTTGTATAATGGTGGAAATTTCCATCATAACATTGAATGCCCAATCATTATATAAAAGTTCTCTTTAAGTTGATCCTGTTTGGATACCTTTTTAATGTCCATTGCATAAAAAGAAACATAGATGACAAAAATAAGCAAGTGTCACTATCAGTGAAACGAGCTTGAAGTTGTCATTCCTCTGTTTGTTATAGTTGCAATAAACGTATGATTTCGTTTTTAATTTTGTTTCATTATATTTGAGTTTTTATTGCTGAAAAAGTGAAAATGAATGAAAGAAAGGTTTGTAATATGTGTTACCAATGATTTCCTCTTCTAATTCTGTTTAATATTAAGCTAATGATCTAACTTTGCATGAGGATGGAAATTTCCATCATATCGTTTTTT
>JAPDSC010041210.1:0-10055 GCA_026290005.1 Latrodectus geometricus
GCTATCACATTATATACAAGTAGTAGAACTTCTTAAAGAGGCAAATACTTTCTCTAAAACATTTGTCATTTTCAGAAGTGAATAAAACATTCAATTTTATCAGTAAAAGTGTAAAACCTAGCAAACATGTATAAAATTTATAAATGACGAATAAAAATTGGCAATTGTGTATTATAATCTCATTAGTATTTAGAGTTTTTGATGTTTTTTTGCATGTTAATTTCATAAACTATGAACAAAAACTAATTTAATGTGTTACAAAGCTGGAAACAAACATTTTAGATATTACATAAATAACTAAACCTAAAATCAGAAAACTTAAAAATAAGAATCACAAACAGCTCTAAAAAGTTTATTATCACTATCAAAGAAAATGTTTGTATCAAATAGGCTTACAGAAATAATTTAAAATGCTTATTCTGTAACAATAAAATATAAAACATCACAGTTTGATACTTTGTAACATCATTCATCTAATTTATAATTAATTAAGTAATGATATTTGAAATAGATAATTTTAATTCAGATAAAAAAATTTTATTAATTGTTTTTACAAATCAAGAAATGCTTTAAAATTCTGAATCATTCAATAAAACCAAAAAATTGTCAAACATAAGAGAAATAATTAGATTATCGTAAGCCATTCAAACTGACATTTGATCAACTGTGACAAGTCTTATCTACTATGAGAAATAATGTAGCATGAGATGAATAAAGTTTGCATTTTATAATAATTTTTAAATTATTATACATAAAAAATCATTACTACTTTCAGAAACTTGAAAATATAGAAGAGAATCTTTTTGTATTCAATTTCACATTTTAATAAGTAATTGAAAAATAATTATATTGATGAATAAAAACAATTTTTCACTACAATTTTTTTTCAAAATATGTACAATTCATCTTCAGGAAATAAATAAATTTCCTTTAGCAATTCTTTTGAAATCATTTTGTTATTATAATTCAACCATCAAATGCATTTTATTATATATAGAACATTTACCTCTGATTTATAGATGACAATCGATTCTGAAGCCAGCTTGAGTCTGATGCACAAATAACCAGATTGAGCCCCTTATTTTTCATGCAATGTGTTATTACCATATGACACATAAAAGCTACAAGAACACCAGGAAACAGACGACCTCTATAAAAAAGAATGAAAAATTTTAATTCATTTAAAATTATCAGATTATAGCTTTATTATTTTATTTATTAAAATTATCAGATTATACCTTTCATATAAGAAAAATAAGCAAGAATTTATTATTCAAATAGGTTTAAGAATTTATTTTTAAAAAAGTGAAGACTTGCAAAAATTAACTCAAAACACATAATAAACAATTATTTCAAACAAACTGAGTTTTTTCAATAGAATTTATCTAAATATATATGTAGATGTAGCATAAACAGAAATTGAACATAATTTTACCTAGGCAAAATTTTAATAAATAAGAAAAGAAAAAAAAATACTTCAATTTTTACTGATAAAAATCAATACATTGTTGAAAAGAATGCATACATCCAGAAATACAACTATAAGTTTTCAAATGTAAATGTAGTTTGGCAAAATAAGCAAATGATTTGGCATATTTACTCAATTTGCCAAACATTACATGTACCTTTTATATCTTACCAATAAAAATTGCAGAGGTATATTATTGTGCACATAAACTATTGAGTAAAATTTAAAAGTGATGGACATCTACAATCTTAATGACAAATTAAATACAAGATATTGATAGAAAAGACATATTGTAGACACATCCCAGAGCAATATGGCCAATTATTTCAGATTAAGAGATGTCACATCATAAATTTTTGAGATATTTTTTTTTGGATTAGTCATCCATAAAATAGGATGATTTACATAATAGGACAAATCAATACAGTAATTCTCTCTTATTGGAACCAATGGCACAAAAGAAACAGCCTGTTTTAATAAGTGTTCTGGATCTTCCAAAGATATCAATGCACAAAATGATCACATGTTTCACACAACAAATATATTATATATACAATAAATATACAAATATGTCTTATTCAACAATGACTTCACAGTAATCAATAGATACCATTTGGCAATAAATAATTAAAACTTGCTTCAAATATCTAATAATATGGTGACTTTCCAAGACACTTCATCACATGTTTCTAATGTTTAAAATAGAGAGTGTTTAATAGTAAAAATAATCTCACACAAGGAATCTTTTTGACATTTAGTACACATGTTCACTGCATATGTGTGTGGAGAAAAGGGAATTATTATTTTTGTTCAGGGCATATGCTTCCAATACACTTATGTGAGTGCTTTGGAAGAGACGTGCTTTTTTTATTACTTTAATCACATTAAAAGGAACTCTTACAAATTACAAGTACAAGGAAAATATTTTACAGTGAATTATACTGTTTGCAGTAATAGTGTCACAATGTCATTTAAGTGACTAAACAAGTTACTAGAACAAACTGTGTGGACAATTTTAGCAATACTGAAATACCCCTAGACTTTTTTTTTTTAGTTTTATGGTAGTGAAATGTAAGTCATTGAAGGAATACTTGCTCAACTAAATATCTTATAAAAAACAGAGAAAGGGGACCTAAAACGATTAAAATTTAGTAAAAATTTCCAGTTGAACAAAGTAAAAGTAAACGAAAAATGTATTCCAATTTTAGGATTTATTAAATTAAAAGGATTTATTAAAATTTTGATAGATTATTAGGTAATCAGAGATCAACAAAGGCAATTTACAAAATTCCATTGATGATTTTATCAACTACTGAAAAAATATTCTTTGCACAAGTAAAATAAGCATTATTCTATTATAAAAAATTAATAGAATAATGCTCATTTCAATGCTGTTATCATTTAATAGCCTATTAAACATTACACACATGATATGTTTTAGTAATGATAAAATTTATTTTGGGTATTACTTATCTCTTCTAATACAAGGCTTTTTTAATAAGTCATTCATTTTATTTTACAAATGCCGAATATTAGCGCTTAAGCTCATGGCTCATAGTACATAGGCCGTCCAATACTTTGTGACAATGTCTCATACCGAAGAAGTACAGTACAGTTTGGGAAACCCACAACTCTAATTCTACAAAAATGATCCAGCAAGTAGTCATGCACAGTTAGTCTTTTAAATAGAGCCACCCCATCTTTCTTTGAAAATTGGTAACAGTTCTTTCCTAAACAATCTTTCATCTCTTATCCCCTGGGCATTGAATCATATATTCTGAGTATGAACAGTTTCTCTAACAATAAGGTTAGCGAACAATTTAATTGTGTGAAAAGAAAGTAGATGAATTATATAGTTCTATCAAAACCTCCTTTTTATTGCCCATAATTCCACAATGGACAGAAATCCATTGGAATGTAATTCTGTGTGCTAGTACCTTAAGCAAGGGTCTACATTTTAAAATTCTTTGGGACCTATTTTGATCATTCAAAAGGGCTTAAAGTACAGTTTTAAAATCTGATATGAAAGCTCTTACAAAAGTTGCCTCGAATTGACAGTTGTTTAATAGGCATGGCAATAACTGCCATTTCACAAGTGAAGGCAGTTGTAAGACTCACTATGGATACCTACTCCAGCACTATGCGTTCTCTCCAACATAAAGCCACCAGTGAAAACATACAACCATTCATTTTCATTCTACTTATATAATCTTCATTGCAAAAGGACTGAATTGTGAATCATTCATTTCATTCTTAACTTTTTGTATAAGAAATCAAAGTTTAAATTCAAATTTAAGAATTCCATTGGACAAGAGTGAAGAGGTAAAATAGATAACTGCTGTTCAAATTTAAAGAATCAAATTCTCTCTGATCAACTTAAATAAAGCTAATTTGAGTTTTAAGATTTCTAGAAATATCATTATTATAATTTCTCCAAAAAGAGTTTCCCAACAAACACACAAGTTTCTGTTATAATAGGATTACTGTTTTTTTAATAGAATCCCAAATAGGTTTCAAATTGGTTAAGAACTGCATTGCAAGATCTGGAATAGTTCTTACTGCTTCAGTAATTATTCACATTGCTTGGCTCTGGAAAACTTATAGGTCAGAGTCAGTCTCAGAAGCACTAATGAGAATTTCATCACAGTAACCAATTGGGTTGGACATATAATTTGCAATAAGTTATTAATGTCACTCTGTCACATCTCCATTTTTAGCAACTAACCATTTCAAGAATCTTTTCATGGCTTTATTTTTCAAATGGTCCTCTCTATTTTACTCCTATTGTACCCTTATTTTTAAACATTGCATTCTAGTAACATGGAAAAATAACATTAAAATGTTTTCAAAGAAATAAGAATAATTATTAATAAAATATGAAGGATATTGCACACAAATATTAAAATAAAAATATATTTTACATACGTATGTATTTGAGTTTGTTGAATCCATCTTCCAATACTAAAATATAAAAAAAAAATTTCTTAACAAAATACTGCACAGTACAATTTAAAAAGATGAAAAATACAGAAGTATAATTTTACATACATATAAATTGAATTTCATATTTAAATTTTAAAAAATACTGATGAATCAAAAATCATACTCATCTCAAAATATATTTTCCAAATTTATGGGAAACATTCCCATATATTTGTAGAATAACAACCAGAAATAAAATAAATGGGTTTTTATAATATAAATTCCATCCCAAGTACAAGAAAATTTAATTTATTCAAAGGTTTTTCATTATTAAATGAGTAAATATATTATCAATAAAGAATTATAATTAAGAAACTAACGTGATTATATATATTATTAGATTACATGAAAATATATAAAAACAATGAAGTGAAGTTATTTTGTTCACATTTATTATATTAAATAGAAAAAAAAAAAAAAAAAAAAAAAAAAAGGGGATTGCCTCCTTGAAAAGTTGCTAAGATTGAAAGAATTTATTAATTTGCATTATAAGTAGGTTTTTTATAAAAATATTAAATTTTCACTTAAAAAATACTGATTTTTGTTGCAAAACTAAATATTTTTTATTATTAAGTAGTTCTTTTTCCAGACTATGAATTTTTTATTATACTGCTTTACAACAGACATTTATTAAAATCTAATAACAAACTAATAATTTAGCAAATATTATGTAAGATTGTTCCTCTGGAGAAATTTCTTTTTTTCATTAAAAATGTGGCAAAAGGCCTATGTACAAATTTGAAAAAAAGTTATTATTTTGTTGTTGACCAAATAGTATTAAAATGCCTCTTGTTCTAGACTAATTAAGAAATTTCTTTTCCAACTCAAACACTGAATTTTTCTCATATTGATTGACTATTTTCTTTTAAATTCTTTCACCATGTGATAAAAAAAAAAACCCCATATATAGCAAATTATCAATTCAATTTATGAAATCTTTCACACACAGAAATCTTTGTAACAACCTATTTTCAACATTTAGGCCAATGTTGATCTACGTAATTTAGTGACTCAAAATTAATTCAAAAGTTGCTTAAATGAAATGTAGCTTAGGTCAGTAACTTAACAAATGTTTCATTTTAAGAGTTTAATTGATACAGTAGATCTCTAAAAAATTTTTAAATTATTTTGTTAAAAGTCTACAATAAAAAAATTAAAGAGCTATGTAATTAACAAACAATATTCCTTTCTATTTCAAAATCACCATTTACAATCAAATGACATTTTCATGGAAAAACTTTTCTATACAACATTTTGATTTTTGGATAGTTGAGTGAGTAAATATCATATAAACATTACCAATACTAAGTCGCTTTTCATTTAAAAATTCTTTCAGTTTACCATATATGCTTTTTGAGATTGGCAAAATTTTTAAAAAACATAAATATGCATTAATTTATTCTGCTCAACATCAAATGCTTTTGCTATATTTTTTTACTTTCAGTTTCATATGTAGATTCATCAATATTTACGGGAAAAATAGGATTTAACGTATTCAAAAAATTCTCTAATGTTTTTAACAGCACAATGAGTTGATATATATGTTGCACAAGTTTCCTTCTTCTTCAGTCAGGATAAAGTAATTTATCATTAGTTAATGCTGGAGTGAATTTGATGATTTTAGCAACTAAAGTAAAAATAAGAGTGTTATGACTCAAAATTGTAATGAAAACTGCTATGTGATTAATAGCTAGATTGCATATAAGAAATATGGCAATTCCTTGGCTTGTTATGAGAAAAATTTGCAGAGACATCTTGAACTCTGGAATTTTTTGATTAAGATTATCTCTACAAATTGTTAGATGATTTCCTTTCATTACTAATGTTGATTTATATTAGTTGAGAACAATTTGTAAAATCTACAACACTCATCATGTAGATGACTATTCAATCTCTTTTTTAAATACCCTTTCCAAACTTCTTTTATTTCTAACAGTATAAAAAACATATTTATGGTTTCAGTGAAATCCAAAAACCACATTTCATTGTTTTGAATCTAAAAGTAACAATGAAGTAATTTTGCTTTCAATTCCAATAACTCCAGATGATATACTTTTGGAAGCATACTAACTCAAATGAGAAATGTAAATTTTTAGACTTTCACTACTAATGTCACAACAGTCTAATCACACTAATACCCAGATTATATGATGAAAATCTTGCACTTTAAATCAATTTAACTTCAGATAAAATTGGTTCCCAGATGATCCTTTTAACTGCTTTTTTTATATTACTGATTGAGGTACGATTTTTAGACATACTTATAAATTTCTTATAAAATACAATTTTTGAATAAAAAAATCAATTTTGAAAATTTTCAAAATATAGAATTTCATCTCCAAGATGAAATTTTGGTACCTCTACAATCAGTATTTTGAACTTATTATTTAAAGCAATATACATATAGATTTGATCATTAAAACAAATAATGAACTAATCAAAAAATTAGGATAGAAAGTTCAAGAAAAACTAAAATATACTAAAAGGATTTAGTTTGACAGATTTTATTTGAATTAACATTTAAAAAATAGATTTTTTCAATAACAAATTTAACACAAAAAATCAATCAATACCTCAAACACAAAGAACTATAAATAGAAATAGTTTGTCAATGTTAATATAAATAATCATTAAAAAACAAAATTAAACACAAAAAATTTCTTTTTTACAAAATTAATATTTGTAAGAAAAATAAAATCCCCTTTACATAATTTTGTTAAAGGGAAAAGAAATCATAATTATTTAAATTGATATGAACAAAAATAATACTTTTTAAATACTAACTCACATTTCAAACTTAATTTAAATCCCCCAAAATTTTCCAAAAAAACAAAAAAAAATTTCCCTAAATTTTAAAATATTATTTCATACTGTTTTTAATGAATTTGTAACAACCAAAAAAAAAATTTAACAGTTTAGCTTAATAAATCTTTTCTTAAAGAAATTTCAATTTAATTTAAAACTTGACCAATTAATAGTTTTGTGTATTTATTTTTTTTTTCTACTTATAAACTTACAAAGTTATACATAAATATGAAATTCAGTGCACTCAATATTCAATTTCCTTTCTAAAGAAATATTTATATTTTATTAAATAACTTTATTATTACAAGATAATTTAATTTTTTGAAGATGTTAATATCAAATGTCAGCTTCAGTGGTATCACATTCACAAAAGTTGGTTATTTGAGAGTGAAAGAAAGTAATTTCCATTCACTTTTTTTACATCAAGATGGGTGCAATTTTAGAAGGCACTTTTAAATTGTTTCCTTTCATTTATCGAGTGTGGAGATGAATTTATCATGATATGAGCAGCCATGACATGTTGCTTATATTGCTGGACTAATTGTAATCTTGAAAGATCACTGGGGAGAAGTAGAGAAATGTTTCAGGATGGAAATTGGCTTATCATACTAGACATCACAACTGTTCAAACATGGTTTGATAAACAAGATTAACATAAAAATAAATTTCCACTTTAGCCGACACAGTCACTTGACTTCAATATAATTATAGTTATGGTCTATTTTAAAGCATTTAATATGGAATTGATATTCTCCATCTGCATATTTCCTAGAACTTTCCTAACATCTATATAAAAAATGGTAAAATATTCCCTTAAATATAATTCAGAGCTCATATGAATAAATTCTTAGGCAAATTAAAACTGCCTATTATACTAAATGCAGTCATACACCACAATGATAAATGATTATAAATTTAAGGTACTTCTATTATTTTGATAACCACCTTCACCAGTTATGTGATCTATGTATAGTTTCTATTATATACAAATAAATTTAGGAAAATTTTTTCATTAGCATTATTTCCTTTTAATTTATAGTTGTTCATAACCCTTTAATTTGAAATATAAATTTTAATTTTTTTTCAAATTATATTTATCAATTTATCAATATTAATCAAATTATTTTTAAACTTTTGTAATGATAAATACAGATTTGGAAAATTGAAGTTTATAGTAAAATCATTAAACCCAATATCTAAAAATCTAGAATTCATATTTATGATGTGCCTAATTGAAAGCAAATGATAAAAAACTATTGATCTAAATATAAGATAATCTTGATGGAATCATATCTGTAAGAAATTTAAGAAAAGCTATGCCACATTTGTACAGACCTCTTTTTAATTGTGAACCATGAACTTATAAATGAGAAAGATGTGGAAGCAAAAACTGCTAAGACTTCCAATCTCTCATATCTGAAATAAAGAAAGAAATCAACAATATTATTTAATATTAAGATAAAATAAATATGAAATAAGAAACTGATTTAAATGTAAATGCCTAAAAGGAAAACACATCAATTTTATAGAACTAAAAAATTATTCTTAGCAATGAGTTTTAAAGATTAAAGTTATGTTAAGAATTTTTTTTTTGATGTTTCACTAAATTAAACACAAATTATACTGATTTGGGATCTGAGGAACTGATTAAATATAGAACTAATTAAATATATTTGCATTTACATTTTACACTAAATTATCAACAAAACGTTATTTTCTATCTTTAGTAGTTAAATGAAATATTCTTTAAATTTACAACAGTTCACAATTTAATAATTGAAGGTTAAACACCTTCATGTTAAAATTATTTACCATAATAATCAATTGGTATATTCCTTATTCCAAAAATATCCGGTCACAAAAGAATGATCCTATTTATAAATAATTTAGCAGCAATTTTAAGCTATTATATTAGCAGGTAATACGAATAAATGTGCTGGGAATAACATGGTATTAAGGGTCATCATTTTTTCAAAAGGAAAATTAAAAAAGTATGCAATTTTTTTCCCAAGGTGTTTAAAAATTAATTTAATTTTATATTATGCATGTATATTTCTTCCTAGTTTACTTCAGGTAAAAAGATGTAGAAACTTAATAACTGTTTTGCAATAACACAATGGCCCTCACATCCTTCTTAACTAATAATCCATGAATTTTATAACCACATTTTTTGTTGAACATGCTATATTACTTCAAATAGACTCAGATTTCATATGAAAAGTAATCTGATATCTAAGAGGCATACTTTATAAACATGCTGATTTTTACAGCATCGTAATTGTCAGGAAATTTCTTTTAATTTTATTTTTAGATTATATTATATATTGTTTACTGTGAGTAAAATTTCACTAAATTCTAAATGTTATTGTCTGAGTAATCACTATTCTTGTGATTTTTTTCCCTCTAGTTTTTGGAAATTAATTTTACTAGTTAATAAAAATTTTTTATTTATATGTTTAAAAAGAGGATTTTTAATAAAATATTTTAAATGTTTAAAAGTTAACATAAGGTGAAGTTTTTATATACAAGTTAATATAACATGAAATATTAAACCTTAAATGCAAATTTAAATTCTTTTCCCTAAGCAAAATACAACCTTACATTTTGATAAAACATTTAATTAAATCTATAAATAATATACAATGTAAAACTTACCCAAATGTATACTGATGATTTGGTTTCTTTTGTTCAACCCATATACTAAGAGCACAAATTAATAAGCTAAATAAAACAAATAACAATATTGCATTATCAAAAAAATTTCTTGCTTTGTAATATTGATGTAGAAATTAACATCAAA
>JAPDSC010041212.1:0-31975 GCA_026290005.1 Latrodectus geometricus
TGTGTGCAGCAATGTGCCACAGTAAGTTTCCTTACGATTTCCAATGAAAAGAACTAACATTTGAACCTTGAGAATTTCATCCTTATACTGACTATCTTTATAAGCAATGCAGACAATACGTAGATTGCTTAAAATGGTGTCGCATCAACTCTATTCAATTTACTTTTGTTCTAATTGACGTTTTAATTCTATTCTTGCATAAATATCCACAATATGTCTTTTCATGCTAAAAAGTATACCAACCAAAACATTGGAAAGTAATTGACAAGAAAAAAAACTTTTAGTATAATGTTTTTACGTATCCTCATAATAATTTTTTAAAATAAGAAGGAAACTCAAATAAATTAAAAGTGTTAAATAGTATATCTGTAATTTCTAAACACAAATGTTATTTCTGAATATAAAAAACACGTATGATATATTTTATTGTGATTGCTTTGAAAAAGTTTAAAACATATTTCTTTGCTGACAAAGCACATTCGTAAACAGATATGTTACTAAATTATTGATTTAAATGTTTCCAAATACGGTATGATTCAATACAACTTTCTCTATTTATTAACATAAATTTTATATTTTATCCAGCCAAATTGGTGAAATCATTGGGTAATACTAAAAAAATGAAATCTATTAATGAAGTTTATATTATGTTAAAACTTCTGGAAAATACAGTAACTAGAGAAAATATAACCGATTACCTATACAATATTATTCTTTAAAAATATTAAATTTAATATTAATTAAAATATATATGAAATTACTCATAGTTAGTCTTTATTTACATGAAGTAAATGTTTTAAAAAATACGATGAACATTATATAAATGATTACCATTAAATTTGCTAATTGAATTTCTAAATTTTAAATATTTGTAAAGTCATAATTAGGAACTATGTTTTCAAATTATTAACTGGTAATTACGTCTCTGGCAAAATCAAATGAAGCTTCAAAATCCTTTCATAAAATTTTATTTTCACAAAAAAGAAAAAATAAATAAAAATATAAATAACTATTTATTATATGGAAAGAAAAGCATCGCTTACTATATCATTAGATCAGATAACAAAAAGCAATAATGAGTTTTTTACTTCAAAAGCAAATAAAAAAATAACAAATAATATAAGTTTTGCTATAAAGCAAATATGTTTCATTTCTGAAATGATTAAGAAATATTTTGAAACACTCAATTCATTTAGCATTTTACTTAATAATAGTTCATATACTGTATTCCTCATCTTAATGTAATGTATTTTTTTGGACATTAAAATTTTTTTTAAATAAAATCCAATAGTTTTTATCAATTGTATTATCAAATGTAATAACAGTTCATCCAATTGTTTTCTCTAATGGTCTGTTTAAAATAGAAATTTAGTTATGTTTCAGTATTTTGCTTTTAAATGAAACTTTTGGAGTTAATTTTTAGTCTAAAGTTTAATTATAAAATATATAGTTGCTCAGATTAATTGACATAATTATAATTCATATTTTTTAAGTAAATATCGATCATTATTCCATAAAAACATATTTTTTCATAAATAAAAATAAATTATTTGCTTTAAATCATATGACTTTGAAATACATTGAACTATTAATACAAAATTCACTATGATAACGTTTAAATCGAAAACTTTCAGTTGTGTGTTAAAAAATAATCACATTCAATTAAAGAAACATCTACTATTGTATGTGCATCTACTATTCAACAATTCAATACTATTTCAATAGTAGAAAAATCTACTATTGAACAGCCTATGCCATGAGCATGCTTTCACCAAATACATTTTCTTATTAATATTTAATTTTAGTCAAGAAAATACTATAAGAATATATATGAGAAGTTAAAATTAATCCATCTTCCTAGAATCTGATAATTCGCATTCAACGTGACACAAACGCCATTTAGGAATATAACCATTTCTTAATATAATTTTTTGAAAAAACATTTTTAGCTAGTTTTGCTGCTGTTGAAAATTTATAATTTTTTTTAAAATTTTGATACTTATTGCGAGTTTTCTTTTTTTTAAATTATTACATAATATATTTTTACATATACTATGTAATTATTTTTTTTACCAAATCTCTTTAATAAGATTGTTAAAATTTGACTCTTAAATAGCTTATTCAGCTAACTTGGCACAAAATGTCAATTATTTATGAGAATCATTACTATTCATGAAAAAGGCAAATTATTTTAAAGAAAATAGATAAATTTTATCCACTTGACTTATAAAAATTAGTCTCCATTGATAATTACTATAGCAATTATATTGCTATCCTCTATATGATACAAATATTTATGAACATGATAAGTATTTAAATTACAGAAAATTATACCACGTGGTATTTTCCAATTTTGTCTCTAAGCGGAAATAGTGATTATAAAGTTTCCTTTCAAATAAAGAAGCCATTTACGTCTAGATATTTCGCATAAAAGCTTATAGAGTTTATTTTTCATTTAATTCAGTTAAATGTTCCAATTTCACTTTAAAACACTAAATATAAAACAATTCGTCTGCTATTTTTTACAAATGTTCTAAAAACCGTTATATGAGCTTATTAAATGAATGGAACAACTTTTTACTACTTAGCAACTTGTCAACAACTGAGATATTCTTACACCTAATCTGAATGGAAAAATGTCTAAAATGTTTGAGTTGATATCTTTAAAATTTGTGTGTATTAAATAGCAGAAAATATTTTAAGGAGTTTTTTTCATGGCCTTATAAGAATAGTTTTATAGAAAATTAAATGATATCCAAGAAGATATTCGAAAACGGTTATCTATTATCTCTATTAGCAAACAATTCCTTTTTTAATTTGTGTCCCAATAACAAAAATTAAAGATACCAAATTATAGCGTTTTAAGAAGATGTTATATTTCTGATGTTTATAAAACTACTAATTCCAAATGCAATTATGATAAAATGGCTGCTATCAAAAATATAATGATTAACAAATTTAAAATTTTCAATCTTTAGTCTGACAATTATTGTGATTTGAAAATTATTTAATTAGAAATTTTAGAATAAAATTGCTTTGATTGCGTTATATATGTCCCGTAAGTTTATTCAGTCATAGTACAATTTTTTGAATATTTATAAGCAATGTAAAGACTGGAATTTGTCTTTTGCCTACCACGACAAATTTCAGTCTTTGCTACTGCGCCCAAAAGCTTGTTTATAAATTAGTTTATTTTGCTTAGATCTAATAGATATATTATTATATGTAAATATTTAGTGTTATAGTCTTGTTAAAAACATATTCTTATTATTTAATATTTATGAATTTTTTATTTACAATGTATGTATTTTGAAACACAAATGAACAACAAATGTAATGCATTTACATTTTTAAAGTACAGCAGTTACAACTTTGTGGAGTGTTTATTCAGAATACTCGTGCAGTTAAAAAAATGCGATTCAGAAGAATTCAAGCATCAATCCTAAATATTTGAATATGCTATAAGCAACAATTAGTTTTTATTTCTTCTGATAAAGCAAATTTTGCTTCTTAATCTGATTTTGTTATGCAATTATCTTTATTTACAATATTTTTTAATTGCTTTCGTGTAAAACTTCCTCAAAGATTAATGTTTTGAGAATTTAAAGAATTTTTTTAATTTCTTTTTATATAATATAAAGCGGCAGAAAGTGTATAATAATTATGACTATTGTTTAATACTATTAATTCTTATTCTGTGCTTTTTAATTTTAATCTATTTCTTTCTCTTCTTATTATTATGCTTTTTTTAAACTTAAACATTTCCTGGTTTTTCCCAATTATTACATAATTTATTTTCATTTGTGATAAAATCAATTTGTGATGACTCTATAAAATAAAAATGATCAAGAAAAAGATGATCTAGTGTTTCTGAAATAAACTGCCAATTTAATACGAAGTTTATTTCAAGAACACTAGATTCTAGACAAGTTAAAAATTGTAAGACAAAATTAGGCTAAGATTTGCTTGTGGTTCTTTTTTGCATTATGATTTATTATACTACATTAAGAAAACTATGAAAACAAAATAAAAGATTAAAATGAATACAATGTCTAGAATACAATGTATAATTTCAATAAGTGAAAACTTTAAGTGGAAGTTAAATTAAACAACCGGTTTTGCTAAAAAAATATTCAATATTCAAAATACCTCATTTTCATTTAATTTAAATCTCTTTAAATCTATCCAAGTTGGCAAACATCACATAATTTTATTTTTTCTATTAAAAATGCTATCTAGTTACTCCTTAGTAATTCCCCTAGATAATTCACAATTTTTCATTTATTGGTGTAATTCAATCAATTTGCATATGATTATACAAAATAAAAATCCCTACATAGAGGATATGAAATAAATTGCAGTCTTAAGCAGTAATTTCTTTACAATTTTTACTTAGAAATTAAGTATTCTTAGTCAAATATTCCTTAAAATATATCAGAAATTATATGGAATTGATTTTATATTATTATAAAAAAAACTAAATAAAAGATTAAAATTTCAAATAAATTATACAGAATTTGAAGTGGTTGGAATTTTTATAAATTTACTGGTATACTTATTTAGGTAAGTTGATACTGAAAAGGAAATAATTCTACTCATGAATCTGAAATATTTCTCTTTCTTACTTTCAAGTGTGTGTGTGACAGCTTTTTATATCTCTGTTCTCTTATTTAAATCATTCTTCTTCGTAAGTTAACATTATTTTAATGTTTAAATAAAAAAAGAAAGTACTTCGATATAATAAAACAGTTATTTTAATAAAAACAACAATAGAAATAATACATTAAATATATCTTGGCACAACATAATGTCCTATGTACATCATATAGTACGTAAGGTAATACGTACAGAACACGCCTAAATATGCACTATTTAAACAAGAGGATAGCTGGCTTGAGTAGCAATTCCACATTGGTTGCCACTGTTTCTTGTCATCTTAATATAACCGCTGATGCCCCAGGTAGTGCCCCAACTGCAAGAAAATTGCTTACATAAAGAATTCGGAACTATTTTGAAAAATAATCTACATTTTAGATCAAAGACTTTCAAATTAGAAGATTTAGAGAAATAAATTTACGTGTTTAATGAAAAGAAATATCCTTTTTGATCAGTTAAATGTTTAAAATTTTACAGTGGATATACTAAAATTAGTTTTGATTTTATAACTAGAATAACATTTATAAACTATTTATTTATTAATGTTATTCTAGTTAAAGTTATGCAAAAGGTTATACTAACTATACAAAGAGAGGTAAATTATTTGTTTTAAAATAAACATAATACAATTAACTATGTAAATTAATGAGAAATTACATTTTGTTGAATAATAATCAAGGTATTGTTATAGTGGCCAAATGGCTATTATTATACTAAAAACATTTTTTAAATCTATACATATTTTTAAATTAAAGTTTATTTCAATTAAAATTATTTACTCACAAGAGTTGTGAGTATGTAATCATTATTTATGGATTATATCCCTTAAATGTTTCTTCCCTAGTAGCAGAAGGCATAAGAATGTCATGAGAAGTATATCTATCATTGAAATAATTATTAACTTCTATTGCTAGTAAATTAGTAGCAAATTTTCGTTATTGATGAAATTTCACTCTTAATTTTATGTTACTTATTTTCGCTATTTTTAAGACAGAATAAATAGCTTACAGACCGTTAATAATAGAAACAAAATAAGGACAAAATCTGAAAACGAAGATTTTCTCTAAGAAACTCAAGAAAAACCTCATTAATATAAAAACATTACAAATTTGTTCTTAAAAATGGTAAATAAAGCAAATTTTTTAAACTTTTCCCAATTCTCACAGCTTTTTTATCTTGTATGCAAAATAGAATTCAGATTAAGGTTTTTAAGTGATATAATTTTATTTGTAAAGTATTCGCTTTCCATAATATTTTCAAAAGAATCTTTTCTACAAGTAAAGAAATAACATCATATTAATTAAGAAATAACTACACTGTTAAAAATATAGTTTACTATTTTTTCTATTCTGTTCCATCTACAATAAATAAAACCTTCTCAAATAAAGAAATGTAAAATTTACATCATTGCGAATAATAGGATTTTTTATTTCAGCTTTACTTTAAGCAAACCCGAAATAATGTCATAATCATGTAAAATAATCATGTCATAATTGTTTACTCTTCTTTAAAAAAATAAAATTATAATATTGAAAAGCTTGAAATTATTTTTATTTACGAATTAAAAAGCATAATTTTAAAACTTAATTCCCTTTCATAAATTCGATTATTTTTTTGTCAAAAATTATCGAAACATCTAATTGTCTTTTAATATGAGTCTAAAATAATATTAAGCCACTTCAGTTTATAATTTAAACAAAATATTATTATAAAAGAAAACTAAATAATTCTTCTTTAATATTCCGAATGTTTATTTTAATTAATGTATTACAGTCAAATATCTTATTTCATCATTTTTCTGAAGATTTAAAATATTTTGTTTGAAAAAGAAACTTGACCATTTCGAATATTTATTATCAGTACCTGTTCTTCACCAACCAGTAATCTCTACCATCTTCAGATCCATATCCAACGACTAAAACTCCATGATCAAGTTGATCAGTGCTGCATTCGGGTTCATCATAAATTCCGCTCCTAAAATTATAAGTAATTTTGTGAAAAATCTCTTATACGAGGAATTATTAATTATGATTTTACAAAATTTGTTTCTGCATTTTACTTTGTCTTTGATTTATTGTTTGAATCATACAATATGTTTTAGTTTAAAAACAAAACTCGCTTTAATGTGGAAAAACTAAGTAATTTTTTTTCTCGTATAAAGTAATTACTTTTTTTATTAAAATATCATAAAATTGTTTGAATTTAATATATAACTCACTGATAAGACTGGAAGCTGTCATGGCTGGCATCAATGGCAACAGAAACTGGACCAACAGTGGCTACGGCCTTCTTCAAGGCATCTTCGTCTCCAGATGGAATATCAACGTAACCAGAGCAAGTGGCGCCAACGTCAGCTTTTTTAAAGAGGCAGCGGTCACCATCCTAAAAGTAAAATTGCCAAAAATACACTTTTAATGAACAAAAAGCTATCTTTTTAAATTTTAAATTGTTATAAGGTAAATGATAGAATATTTTTAAAGATTTAATAGGATTTTTAATTCATTTTTACTATGCAGTTCTGTAAATAATTTTATAAAAGTTACAACAGCTTATAACTTATGTAAATTTCATTCATAAGAAATAAATTTGTGGAATTCTTGAAATTTATAATGCACAATGCTGAGCCTTTTACAATTTTCTTATTAAATTGATAATCAATTTTATTCATATCGCGTTATCCTATCGCGTTACTTCGATTCTGTTGAAGTGAAAAATTTAAAGATGTTAAAATTCCTATTCATTGATATGTCTATAAACATCTCTAAAGTTTAATATAAGAATGGTAAACTCTTGTTAATAGGTTTTAATAATTTGATTAAATCAGAATAGAACTAATTGTTGGTTGCAAATTATATTAGCACAAAAGAAATGTAATTTTAAAATATAAAAAAGAATTATTACTTTATGATTGAATTAAATATTACTAAATTAAAACAAAAGAATTTAAAATTACCTCAGCTGTGTAAGGATAGGATGATTCAGTGTCAATTCCATTATTTTTCTTGATGTATTCGAAAGCACTGTCCATGAGACCACCTTCACAGCCCATGTTACCTATTAGAAGTTTTTATTTATGAATTTCAGTTATGTTTATTATTTAATATATAAATTTACTATTTATCAAATGTTAAATAAAAACATGATCTTAAAAGAATTATAAAAATAAAAAGTGTTTTTTAAAAATTAATTTCATAATTAAAAAATAAAAGAAAATAAATGGAATAAAATTACTTAAACTGTTCGTGAACTTAAATAGAACTCATCATCACTTTTCAATGGTGATCTCAGGTTTTAAATAAGAATTTTAAAGCATGACTATATGAAACATTTTTTATATGAGGATATTTAAATACATAGAGCCAAGGGTTTTCCGAAGTCTCGTAAGTAGAAATATTTATCTAAAACAATATGGCATTGGTCTTTTGAAAACCAGAGACTGGTGTTCTGTTCAATACTTGAGACAAGTATTCTTTTACTGGTGTGATAGAAACAAATACCTCCTTGATATTTAATATATGATATTTGATCGTATTTTAAAAGTAAGTTTAATACTATATTCAACACCTTAACTAAACTGGTACATTGTTGAGCATATTTGTATATGCATAAAATGACATACCTTTCTGAGATTTTTAACTATCATATTTTCCTCAAAAGTATTAAACTATCAGAAATATTTAATTATACTTTAATTCTTTAGAATTATTAAATATAATTAGATTGTTCAATTCACAATTTGTAAATTAGTATAAATTACTTATATCATTTATATTATACTATTTCCTACAAAAATATAAATTGCTAATAAACAGGACTTCTTACCTTCAGGTCCAGAGCAATCAACCAGATTTTGCTCACTCAAAGACACAAGCTTTCCTGTCTTTTTCATGTGCTGACCCTCCAAAGATCCTGTAGTCGAAAAGGCCCAGCAAGATCCACATTGTTCCTGTAATATTAAAATTATGAAAATTAAAGCGCATATCATTTATAAACAATTCGTGATTAAAAAACAAATATTCAAGGAAATAACTCAAAAAAAAATTGCTAACATTAAAGTAAAAATTGAGTTATAGATAAACATTTCTTGGCGAATTATTTAAAAAATCAGATTTGAAATATAAATTTACGCAGTATATTTAATACACAGTATCTTTTTTTTTATAACACTGCGTGTAACCATTTGCAAATCCTAAAAATTGGTATATCATAAATATATTTAAGATTCAGAAACATTCTTCTACCTAATTATGAGCTAACATAAAAATTTAAGTAATAGTGAACAAATATATAAGCATTCGTAAACATACATTTACATATATGTAAATAAATATTGATAAATATAGAGAGAAAATTAAATAACTCATAATTTTATATTTGTGTTTGTGATAATTTCCATAATTTCTTTTAAAAAAATATGATAAAATTATTTCTAGTTTAAATTTTCAATAAATTAATGAGATATAATGAATTATAGGATAATAATTTTTTGAATTTTTAATTCATTAATTTGGAATCAAGATACGATAACTCAGAAGTATATAACATTTTCCACAATTGAATGCTAATTTATTAATTTAGTTTATTTTCATAATTTTTTAATATTTTATCTAATTTTTGACATCGAAAGAATTAACAATATTTTTTATATAATGTCAATTATATTATTATAATAATATGAATAAATGAAAAAGATATAAATATTCTTTAGATAAATTTAACGGAAACATTTCTTTTAACTTAAACTCCATTAAAAAATTAAATTCAAAATATATTTCAAACTGAGCAATTAATTTTTGCCGATATGATCTAAAGCATGTAAATTTTTTTTAATGCAATGTCATTTTCTTTAGTGCGTATACAAATTATTCTTCTTTAAAAATGTAACTCTAGTAATATTGGAAGAGATAAGATAAACTACATATCGTAAACAAAACGTCCTTTAAAAATGTATATGTATATCTTTTTACTTTCCTTTATTTTTTGCAAAAGAAAAGCCCAATAATAATAAAACATTAAACATTCAATTAGATAAAATGTTAAATGAATTTATATAAAAGAATTGACTTGGTGTGCAAGTTCTCATTGAAATAACTTTGTTTTCATAATGATTTTTAAAGTCTATGATTCTTAAAATGAGTACTTTTTGTTCCTTTAATGTATATAATTTGTTGCAAAAACAAAAAAGGAAAGATGTTTAGTTTAGTAAAAACAATTTTAGAAAGGAAAATTGCAAATCTTTTCTGAAGTTTCTCAATAATAAAAAAATAAAAATTTGCTCAGCAACCTGTCTTAAAATTACTATGAAAGAAATTGTACCTTAAATTACCCATAGGTTTTATTGAGGTAAATGAGAAAATTTTTCATTACGCAGAATTTGCACGTATTAAAATTTATGAAATTCATCTTTAAGCAGTAAAATAATAAAAAAAATTCAGAAATTTTAACACTTGTACATTCTAGGAGATGTTTCAAATAAAGTATTGAAACAAATATCTAATTATCAAGAATCACAGAAGCATGAACCTGGTTTTTGACAGGAGTTACGAGTCCTTTGGTTCTCCAGTCTACTGTGTCTGGAATTCGTACATTCATTGGTTCAACCCAAGTACTTCCATTGCTGCTTCTGAAACCATTGCGTCTGAATCCATTGAAATGTTTGACGAATTCTTCATGACTCTGAAATACAAAAAAAATTAATTTAGATACTGTTGAAATATTTATAATTAAAATTGAAATTATATAAATACTTTTTCTATCCAAGGCATTTATTGTATTTATTTTTTTATCTTTAGTTTTACGATAAAATACATTCACAGCTTTTATAAAGAAAATATGCGAATTGATTTGAATTCATATATTACTGATTTATATTCTGAATCATTAAATACCATTTATCATTATCATAAATATAAAAACTATTAATTATTATTAAAATAACTAAAAAGTGTCATGAAGCTCTTACCATATCAGAAAATTCATTAATTCCTTTCCTGAATAGGTGGAGTCCCATGTCAGCCCTAAGATTGTGACGAACAATGTCTGCAACCCTTTGTTCCCAAATTAAGCGCCTGGTAGCCTCTTCTCGGCCATCGTATTGCTTCCCGAAAACTCTCTGTTAAGAAATATCATAATTTTAAAAACTAAGGCTTATATTCACAAAACAGAATAATAGTATTATTAATATTATTTATATTTCAGTTGGTTTTAATTACTAAATTTCTTAATAATTAAAATGTTTTCCCTTCATCATTATGAAAGTTTGTCATACAATGTTAAATACTTGTCGCAGTAATTTTGTTATTAAGATTTGAAGATGTGTTTATTCTTAATAAAATTTCGATAATGCACGATTATTTACTGATGATAATACAAATACATTTGCTCATCACAATATATTCTCTCATCTCATCGTAGTACTTTTTAAAATTTTTCGCAAAAGTAATCAAGCACGTTTTAAATGCACAATTAAATATATTTGAACATTTATAATGTTCAAATATATTTAATTGTGCATCCTTTGCAAATCATAAATACAGCTTTCATTGTTTCCTTTATTTGCTGCAAAAATAAATATAAATTATAGTCAAAAATACTTCACAACAGAGTCATATAAAAAAAAGATTTTTAGATTTTACTTTTTTCACCCATTTCAACATGATGACTTTAATTAAGTGCTGAGAAGTATTCTACATATACTTCTGTTAAATTCTATGCCAAATTTATAATGTATTTATTTTTTACATAAATTTATATGTAAAAAAAATATTTATAATGTATGATCAGGATTAAAAAATTATATCGTATAAATAAATAGGTTTTAAAAATTAACTTCAAAGATTATAAATCCTTGTTTCATTCTAAAATATTTTAAAATGAAATAATAATTCAAAGAAAAAATATTACCTAGAAACAATGTAAAAAAGAAAAATACAATATGCAAAATAATTAATTATCATCGCCGGAATAGGCATTGCATTTATTTTCCAATAGTCTTTTTTCATTAATCGGAGAAGATTTACATTATTGAAAATTAAAAACTTATCATTTAATCATTGTAATTATAGCTGCTATAAAAATTGTATACAACGATGAAATTTAAAAATATTTTTAAAATTTACTTAATCATATTTGATAAACAATATACATAACAAATGATTTATAATAGAAAGATATCAAATTTTGTGTAAATATGATTCTGCATATACCATCGTGTATAATATATTTACTTTAAACTAAAATCCAGATATGAATGAATACATAAGTACAATATTAAGCAAATATATTAGCGTAAAATGCCAATCATTATTTTAATGAATTCATTTTGTTATAGTTATGTGATTCATGCTAACAGAAATTTGATACGTTAATTATAAAAGTATAAAATTTACAACTTTTTATTGGTATAATTAAATTTAATACTGTATATAAGCATATTAAATTTTAACAATATTTGCTTAGTCGTAAATTTTATTAGATATTATGTAGATACCTTGATGTTAGTTTCACAATTTTGTGGTTTAAATAAAACTAAATAAAGAGTTTAGATAATTTTAAATTTTCTGTATTCGTAAATTCAGTTTTTAATAAAAACTTAAATTACATTAAAATTTATCAAGACTGTTTAAATAAATTGAATTTGAATGTTATTTATATTTCCACTCTGTAAAACTAATAAATAAAACATCAATTCCCCGAATTTTGCCATCTTGCAGTTATCATTTATAACTATTATAATTTCTTAACTTGTTATTTTTCTTTCATGAATTGATGAACTAATGAATTCCCTCAACATTTGCTCATTAAATTTACATCCATAGTTAAAAATCTAAAACTATATTAAAAAAATTGTATCAAAAATAAGTGCATTCATAAACTGTCTTATGTGTAGCAAAATATTATTTTTATGTGTGATATGGAGACTTATCATAAATTTTATGCCAAAGATAAAGTTAGAAATTAAATTAAATATTTAAACAACATACAAACTGAATGATCTATCGTTCACTAGTTTGTGAAATTAATACCCGATTCAGAATCCATTACAGACAGCAGTTGAAGGTCAAATTAAGTGAGTAAAGTTGTAATCATATAATTAAAAGTAAAGAAAAATTATTTATTTGTAAATAAGAATATTTGAAATAATTACCTTAAAGTTTTCCCAATGTTCATTCAACTCAGGATCAAATGGTAGACTACTTGCTGCACAAACAGCAAAGAAAGCGAAAATTGCAATGAACTTCATAGTGTTTTCTATAAAAAGTTGTTTAGTAAGTAATGTAATTATAATTAACTTAAATCAACCTTTCAATATACAATTATAAAACAAATTTCTATTATTTTATAAATATTAAATTCCGGAACAAATATAAAGATTGAATTTTGAGGAAGCAAATCATATGAAACAATTTAAATATCTTTTTATAACCTCTTATAATTTCTTCATTAAATTTAAAGTGATAATCAATGTTTAAAAATATAATATTTTAAAAAATTGCAATTACTTATAAGATATTAATTTTCATAAAAAAGGAATTACTTATAAAATATTAATATTCATTGAAAGAAACAAATTCATGAAATTCATATTTTGAATTTGTGAAATGAATAATTACGTTCATATATCATATGTGAAATAAATAATTACGTTTTAGTAAAAAGTTCTTGTAAATTTATAGTGTGATGCACAAAAAATTAAACATTTTTAATTATTTTATATGCATCAAGCTTTTATCATAGTGTATTAATTAAAGTACTTAAAATAATTCGTAACAATCTATATATGATTACTATAGTTTTTCTACTTTTTTTCATTCTAAAAATATTGTTAAAACTGTTAAGTAATGTAGATATGGGGATGTTTGAATAACAGTACAAAGAGAAAATATAACTGTTTTTCAAAAATACAATTATCTGAAATACTTATTTCAAATAGGTTAAAATATAGATATAATGTTTATTAATTTTATTTATTTCATTTAAAAGCGAAATAGATTATTTTTCATAAAAGTAATTATTTTATAATCATGAGCATATAATGAAGAAATTTATAAAAATTTGAATCATTTATGGAATGACAATGGCTGATAATATTTATTATATTTTTTATGTTATGAATATAAATATGTAAAATCTAAAAAAAAGAAGATTCTAGCTTAAAATTTGTTTACTTGATAAAAAAAAATAAAAAAATTTTGTTCTTAAAAATATATATTTTTGTCAAAACTTTAAAAACAAAATATTTAATATTAAACATAGTATACTTATTATTTCTATATATATGCGTATAAACAGCATCGTATTTTTAAGAATTTCAGACATATAAAGTCAAAAAAATATTAAAAGCTTAAAAAGTAAAATTTATGTTTTCATTTTTCTACTTTAACAGCATCTTATGATTTTAATCTAAAATCTAATATTATTTTTAATAAATATTTCCAAATTGATGAAGTATATTTCCTTCTTTGATATATTCTCTGAAAACTTTTAAAGAAATTTTAAAAAAAATCAAGTTTCAGTTTCAATATTTTCATGCACCATTCTAAATTTACATTCAACATTTATAGCTGAAGTATTTCATGAAATATTTTAATTCTTAACTATACAAGCTAATAAAAATTTGAAAAATAAAAATAATTCGAAATGCAGTAAAACTTTAAAAAAAAGCAACTTCGCCAAACTCACCGAAAAAAAATTCAGCAAGAATTCAAAACAGTTCCTCAGTTGTGGGTATCTTAATACTGTGTTAATTGATATTTATACGTGAAATGTGTGAAAAGATTAAATATCAGTGTCACAACCTCATTTTTATCTATATAATCTCACGTGAAAGAGAGTGTCACGCTGGTAGACAATTTTATCAAAATTCATTGTACTTTACAAACAGCTATTTTGATGCAAATACATTAATAAGTGAAGATAACTAAACTTACTGTTTGTGACATAACAAATTTTTTATCTCTTTCAAATTCATGAAATGATTAATCATGTGGAGACTCGCACCACGTGGTATATAACCTATTGATGTAAAATAACGACAATAGTTTGAAATTGGAAAAAACAAGAATTGTATACTGATAAAAATCACTTCATAAAGTAATGTAAAATTTTGCACAAGAATGAGATGCAATTAATATTGATTTTTCTAGAATATTTGTATGTCGTATATCAAAATATTAAAGTTAAATTTTATTTTTAATATGTATTTCAAGAAATAAAATTGTAATCTCTTTGATGTTTTTAAAAATATTACTATATAATCTAGTTTTTTTTACCATTTATTAGCCAATGAAACGTATTTAATAATATTTCAATATAAGTGAAATCTAATTCATAGCTGTTATTAATATCATCAAGAATTTTCACTTGATATAAAACAGCTTTCTAAGAAGTTCGTATATTATGCGTGAGCTTCATAAAGTACATATTTTATACTAGAATAAAAACATACACAATGAACAAAAAAAGCTACTTTTATTCATGAAATCATCCAATATCTTTTTAAAATCTGGGAATCAAAAGATTTTCTTGATTTATATAGCACATTTTTATTTATGTGAAAATATTTGAATCATTAAAACACTACATATTTTGGAAAGAAGATTTAAAATAACTTTTTTATTAATTAAATAATGGGGAAAAAATTCAGAACTACTTACAGAAAATTATTGCTTTTGCTGGTAAGAATATGTATCTTAATATATAAAAAATAATTTTATTTAAATACTTGTGACTCTATTATCAAAATTGTTACACTAGATTGGAAAATACTGTAAATGATGATTGTTAAGAGAAAATAATTGAGCGCATTAAATAATTTTCTTAAAAGCACATTAACGTTTTTTTTTTCTTTTCTTTTTTTTTTTGCATTTAATGTATTTTAACCTTTATTTTTCTTAACAATCTATGTTATAAATTGATGTATATCATTTAAAAAATTAAATTGAAATATTTTTTCAAGATAAAAACTTTGATGTTAATTATTATTGCTGGGTATAACTATTAAATGCAAAAGCTCAAATATTATATAAATCTAATTATCTGATCCAAAATTATCTTATTAGGCTGTAGAAAGGAAACTAAATTAATAAAACTTCAATCACTATGAAGCTTAATCCAAATTACAAACATCTGTAATACTTTTTCTCTCAATTTAATGTGATCCTATGAAATTTTTCATTTAAAATCTCAAAACAAAGGCACCTTGAGCTCCAGATTTCTAGCCTATATTTTTAATTATTTTGAGTTATAGATGTTCTAAGATCTTTTTCTTGTGAATAAATTTTCTTTTTTAAAATTTCTCAGTCATATCGAGGAATATTAATTAAATAAACTTCTGAACTATGATTTCTAAAGAGACATATATTTCAGAAATTTATTAATAAGCTATGAAAAACGTAATAACTTTTTCTGAACATAAAATCTTCATTTTATTTAAGAAGTGTCTGAACTAAACAGTGATTCTAGAAACCGTTGTTTTTCTTGAATGTAATAAGCAAATTAAACTATTATAGGTAATAGAAAAGATTACTGAGAAAGTTATTGGATACAACAGTAAGTTCTACTCATAAATTATTCAAGCATCAAATAATTAAAAAATTCACAAAAAAACATCAAATTTTTATAATCTTTCAAAATTTTTTGAAATTTAGTTCTTCAGCTATCAGAAATAATGGAAACGTGAACGGAAATTTTCTCTATGTTGTTATCACAGTGTAGTTAAGGAACATTTATTTCTTCTTATTAGTCTCCAATTCTTATTGTATGAAACGTTAAATAAAAACAAAAATTTATTATAAATAATTAAAAAATTTACTAGTAGTTGTTACTTAATTTAATTATAATGTGGGAATATAGACTTTTAAATATAAGATTATAAGTTTTTAAATATCCAATTTCTCACAACAAGTTCATACATAATAATATGTGATTAGCAATCATTTCAGCAAAACCGTAATCAGTCAGCTTAGTATAAACATTGATTTTAACAACTAGAATATTGGAAGAAAATTTATATTATAATAAGTATATGTATTTATCACGGTTAGTATACATACTAATATTGATGCATATTGTAATTTAATACACGTATATATACATGTAGAATTCACACATAGCTAGGTTTCATTAGAATATTTATATCAAAGGATAAGTATCGGGTAAAATATTTGTTTAAGCATATACTCTCATATATTTAAACTTTGTTAGTAAATTGAATTAAATTAAACAAAATAGTTTAATTTAATAAAACTCTTTAACTAACTCTTAAACTAATTTAATGAACCAATCCCATGCTCTGTGTTATTAAGCAAAATACTCCAAATTATTGCATAAATTAATACTTAATAGTTACTTATCTCATTAATATATTTAATTTTGCAATTATTCAATCAGTATCTTATCTATATTAGGAATTACCGATATTAATTGAGATAAGAATGTTAGATAAGCAAAATTTATTAAATAAAACTAATTAAATTCGAAAATAAATGTAAAATTAATTTTAATGAATAGAAATGATTTTTTACAAATATTAAAAGTTGTAAAACGTCAATTTATGAGAATAAATATTCAATGGGAATATTCATGTAATATTAAAAAAATATAAGGGCCTCTTATGTAACAGAAAGATAAAACTTTTCAATTTTGTTTTCTGTTAATCAAAGTTCAAATACAAGTTGCATTCCATAAATATTCAGAGGTGCGTTAAAAAAATTATAATATTTGATGAAAGTCAAATTCTACGTATATAATAACCTTTTTTAAATAAAAAAAAATCCAAGCTATTTAGGGTTTTTGAATCATTTAAATTTCATGATTTTAGAAATACAATTTTATAGAAAAATAATATTTCTTGGCATATTGACATTCCGTTTACAATAATCTGAAGTTCTAAATGTTCTATTCTGGCATAAATATCCACACTGTGTCTTTTCGTGCTAAAAAGTACACCAACCAAAACAAAGGAATAAAATCAACAAGTATAAGCATTCTTTTAGTAAAACTTTTAGTATCCTGATATGTAACTAAATAAGAAAGAAAATCAACTTATAAATTGAAATTGTAGATAACATCTCTGTAATTTCCACATACAAATATTATTTCTGTATATAAAAAAATGCTTGATATATTTCCTTGATTGTTTGCTGCTTTGAAAAGTTTAAAATATATTTCTTTGCTGATAAATCACATTCGTAAGCAGATATATTATTAAATTATTGATATAAATCCTTACAAATACGATGTAATTGAATACAATTTTCTCTATGTATTAACTCAAGTTTTATATTTTTGCCAGCCAAATTATGAAATCATTGTGTAAATACTAAAAAGTGAATCCTATTAATGAAGACGACATTATGTTAAAATCATTGGAAATACATTAAATGTATGAAATAATGAAGACTTCCTAATATCTTTGTTTAAAAATATTGAATTTAATATCAATTAAATTATATATGAAATTACTCATAATTAGTTTTATTTATATGGAGTAATTTATTTTAAAAATATGAGAGATGAACAATTTATAGATATTTACCACTAAATTTGCTCCTTTTATTTCTAAGTATCTAATATTAAATATTTATAAAAAAATAATTAGGAACTATTTTCTCAAATTATTAAACGGTTATTAAGTCTCTGGAAAAATCAAAATAAAACTTCAAAATCCTTTAAGTTCTTGGAATTTTATTTTCGAAAAAAAAAATTAATCATTTACCATCAGCAAAAAAGGTCCTCGCAGACCATATCATTAGATGAGATAAAAAAAACGAAATAATAATTTTATTGCTTCTAAAACATAATATTAAATAGCAAAATTTAATAAGCAATGTTATAAAGAAAATATGTTTAATTTCTGAAATGATTAAGCAATATTTAAAAACAATCTTTTCATTTTAATTAATAATAGTTCGTAAGCAATATTCCTCATTAGTGGTTTTTTTTTTTTTTTTTGACATTAAAATTTTTTAAAACAAAATCCTAAAGTTTCATGAAGAGTATTGCCAATAGTAATAACAGTTTGTCTAATTGCTCTTATTAATAGTATCTTTAAAATGCAAGTTTAAACTTGATATTCCAGAATTTTGTTTTTAACTTTTTACGTAAATATTGATCATTATATTCCATGAAATCATATTTTTTCATAAATAAAAACAAATTATAAACCACTTAAATAATATGTCGTTGCAGTACATTGAACTATTATACAAAATTTATTATGATAACTTTTTAATCGAAAACTTTCAATTGTGTCGCTAAGAAATAATTTCATTTAAAGAAACATCTTCTGTTGTATTAAAAATAATTTATGCCGTAAGCACACTCTCTTCCACCAGTACACTTTCCTTTTAAAATTTAATCTTTCACAAGAAAATAATATAACAATATATCTCTGACATTTAATCTATCTTCAATCTGAAAATTTGATAGAAGCTTATTTGATTATTTTTCATTTGATTTAGTTAAATGTTTAGTTTTCACTTTAAAACAACCAATATAAAGCACTTCGTCTGCTATTTTTAACAAATGCTCTTAAAACATTCATTTGAGAATATAAAATAAATAGAACAACTTTTTATTAAATTCCTCAGCTCTTAACTTTGATTTACATGTGCTCAATATATTGACTTGTCAACAGCTGAGATATTCTTACACCTTAGCAGATCCTCGTGATTGGAAAAGTGTTTAAAATGTTCGACTAGATATCTTAAAATTTACCAAATAACTGAAAATATTTTATAAAGTTTTAATGTTGTTAAAAAAATTGATATTTTATAGAAGATTAAAAGATATCTAAGAAAATATTCAAAAACGGACCATTCTATTAGCAAAGAATTCCTTTGTTTTTTCTTGAATATCTCTAATGTTATTAAACAAAGTACGAACATATCTCAGAGTCATTTGAGCTAACCATCTTTCACTTGAGAAAGTTTCATTTATTTATCACCTATTCAATAATATACAAATGAATTTTTCTTTTATTTCAATTTTCTTCTTGATGAAATATTTTTTTATCTTTCATCTTTTGATATATTTCGCTTAAGTACACATCTTATTATTTTCTAATATTGTTAATTATGTTATTCTCTTAATAGCCTTAGCTGTGTTGTTGATAAATTTAATTTTCTTAAGGTTCTATATTCTCAAACTGAAATTATAAAAATTGTTTTCCTACCTGATGTATTTTTAAAGTTAAATGTATATTTTGTTTCGCTTTTTCGTACAAGAAAAACTTTAAAATGTAAATTTAATCAAAAATTATATCATATGCTTAAATTTTCTCCCAGCTTTGAATTATATTAGAACAATACCATCGTAGGAAATGCATTTATAAATTGATTTATTTTATATAATTTCTTTACAATAATGTAATTAACACATAATTGAATTCATTTTTTAACATTAATTACAATAAAATTTTAATTCAACTTTGAATTTCTTTATTTTTGAAATTAAAACTTTTATTATCTTTAAAAATAATTTTTAGGAATGAGACTTAATATATTCAAAATAATTGTATAAATTTGTATTGCCAATAGTTTTCCATTCCTGGTTTTAAAATTACTACTTAAATATTTTGAGAAAATTTCATTTCTAAAAAATACTAGTATATTTTATTATATATTTATGTTCAATCATTAACAAGTGTATTGCTACTGCTCTCTTTATTCTTTTTCTCAAGTCATATAAGTTTTAAAATTAAAAATAAAACATAAAATAGAATTTCTAACCTGCTTAAACCATGATTTATTGATATTTAAAGCACGCTTTTACTTAAAATTTAAAGACAAATTTTGCACTTTTTTGTGATTATAAGTTTGATTTCAAATTGAAAATATCACTGCTTCTTCTAATTATTTTTCGCTTTATATAACAATTTGTCATACAAATTTTTATTGAACAATTTCTGATATCCAAATTTTAAATTTGAAAATTTACCTTACCCTAACTTCCAAGGTTTTACATACTTCATTAATTTAATTTTTATAAATTCAAAACATTTTTCAATATTAAATATTCTCATACATATACACTAATGAATCTATGCTGAATTTCACATGCATTGAAATGTTTTATTTAATCAATGCAGCTAAAATTGTAAATTTACCCAATCTTAAAAGTTTACATTCACCATTGATTGTTCTTTTGATAAATATATCAGATTAAAATTTCATGTTTAAGATACTGAAATTCTTAAATTTAATACATACCTTTAAAATACAAAAAATCGTTATTCTACAAATTAACTAATTTATCTTCAAATTAACTAATATAATTCCTTAAATTACAAACAATGTTTGAAAATAATAAATTAATCTAAATTACCTTAATGATCTGAAAGTAAAGTGAAAATAATATCTTTATTAGAACAGCAGCAGCATCTATATTTATTAAAAATATGCATAATTATTTTCCGGGATCTATAGAAATAAATTAATACAATAAAATATCCACTAATGGTTGACAAAATTAATCATCAGTAAATTAAAAATTAATATAAATATTCAAATGGTTAAAAATATTTTTACAATAGGAGATATTCATAACTTATTTTTACATTTAAAGAATTCATTTGATACAATGAAAACTTATCATTATCCTTATTTCATTCATTTCTTTTTGATCGTCTCTCTATCAGAAAGACATTTTTTTATTTTGGGCCCCGAAAACAAAAATTAAAGATATAAATTTATAGTTTTGTTAAGAAAGTTTTATACTATTAATGATATTACTATAGTGATAATTATAAAAATTAATAATTTCGAATACAAATATGATAAAATGGCTCCTATCAAAGATACAATCATTAACGAAATTAAAATGTTTCAGGCTTTTTTCTGACAATTATTATGATTTCATAATTATTAAAAAAATGGAAATTTTGCACTATGAAATTGCTTTGAAAGTTCAAAATATATATCCATTAAGTTTATTCAGTCACTTTTGGAATATTTTCAAACATTTAATAGTGAGCCTATCGCGACATATTCTATTTTTTGCTTCTGTGCCCGAAAGTTTGTTATTTATATTAGTTTATTTTGCCTAGATCTGATAGACTTATTTTTAATGTAAATATTTACAGTTGTACTATTGTTGAAAACATATTCTCATCATTGTTTGAGAGTAATGATAATGAATTTTTCAATTACAATGCATATATTTTTATACACAAATGAACAACAATTATAATACGTTAATATTTTTAATATACAGAAACCACAACTTTAAGCTATGTTTACTCATAATATTCTTGTGGTTAAATAAAACAAATTTATTCAAATAAGAAAAATATTTGTATAAGTATTGATCCTAAATGCAATAATAAAAGTTTAATAAGCTAAAAATATCAATTAATTTTTATTTATTCTGATAAAACAAATATTGTTTTTAATCTGTGTTTTTATTAACCACAATTATTCTTATTTACAATAAATTTTATTTATTTTCAATTAAAATCTCATAGATTAATATTTTGAGACCCTAAATTTTTCTACTCTTGTCAGTTTCTTTTTATAATGTATAAAGTTGCAAAAAGTGTATAATAATTATGAGTAAAGTTTTATACTATTCATTTATAAGTGTTCCAAACTCATTAATTTTAAATCTATATTTCTTTCTAACCTTATTATTTTACTTTTTCAAATCGAAAATTTTCCTGATTTTCGTAATAACTATATAATTTAAAATTTATTTACATTTGTGATAAAAATATCATTTGCATGTGACTCTATAAAATGAAAATAAGCGAGAAAAATCCGATCTAGTGTTCTTGAAATAAAATGCGAATTTTATACGGAGTTTAATTCAAAAACGCTAAATTCTTGACAAGTTAAAAATTGTAAGCCAAAAATATTGTGGTTTGTTTGCGATTCTTTTCATTTATGAGATATTATATATAACTACATTAAGAAAATTATTCTAACAAAATTAAATATTAAAATTAATAAAATATGAGTTTACATGTTCACGCAATGTATAACTTAAATAAGTAAAAACTTCACTTGTAATTATCTTTTTTGCTAAAAAAAATACTGAACATTCAAAGAAACATTTTTATTTTAAATTTATTTAAACCTACTCACTTTCGCACACATTTCATAATTTTATTTATCCCAATAAAAATGTTGGTGTTACGCAGATCTAATTTTATTATTTTTGTATTTTTTACTTTGTAATTAAATATTTTAAGTGAAAAAATTTCTTAAAATATAACGGAAATTGTATACTATTGATTTTATATTATTATCTAAAAACTAAATGAAAGATTACAGTTTCAAATAAATTATACAAAAGTTGAAGGAGAAATTTTTATAAATTTATTGGTATACTAATTTAAGTAATTTGTTATTGAAAAGAAGTCCACACTTGAATCTGAAACATTTATCTTCCTCACTTTCATGTGTGTGTGTGTTAGTTGTTTATATCTTTGTTCTCTTATTTAAATCATTTTTTTTTTTCATAAACTAACATTGTTTTAATGTTTAAATAAAAAAATAAAAATACTTCGTAATAAAAAAAATATTATTTTAATAAAAACAGTAATATAAATAATACATTAAATATATTTTCACATAACATTAAGTCCTATATACACCATATAGTACGTAAGCTAATACGTACAGAACACACTTTAATATGCACTATTTAAACAAGAGGATAGCTGGCTTGAGTAGCAATTCCACATTGGTTGCCATTGTTTCTTGTCATCTTAATATAACCACTGATGCCCCAGGTAGTGCCCCAGCTACAAGAAAATTGTTTCGATAAAGAACATTGATACTGTTTTGTAAAAGAAATCACATTTTAAATTGTTGAAACTTTTACAGTGCAAATTAAAAAAATTATTTTAGATTTTTTACCTAATTTATGAATTATTTATTTTCAAAGAAAAGAAAACAACTTGTTTTAAAAGATACATAATACTATTAACTAAGTACATAAGAGAAAAATATATAATATTGAACTATGTTCAAGGCATTGTCTTTGTGGCCAAGTTTAATCTGAAATTTATAATACTGAAAATATTTTTTAAACCAATGTACACTCTTACACTAAAGTTTAACCCAATATGTCTTTAACTAAAATTATTTATTTACATGTGCTGCGAATATTTAATCATTATTTATAGGATATAACACTTGAATGTTTCTTTCCTACTAACAGTAAGCACTCGTATGTCACGAGG
This sequence comes from Latrodectus geometricus, assembly GCA_026290005.1. Taxonomy (NCBI): domain Eukaryota; kingdom Metazoa; phylum Arthropoda; class Arachnida; order Araneae; family Theridiidae; genus Latrodectus; species Latrodectus geometricus. The sequence goes on from JAPDSC010041212.1 coordinate 23,843, forward strand.
TCATCTTACATATGCATTGATGAAGTAGTTACTGATTTCCATAGCTAGGGTAAAGTAGTAACTGATATCAGTTATTGATAAAATTGCGCTCATAATATTATGTGACTTATTTTTGCTAAAAATAAGACATAAAATAATTTACAAACCATTTATAATAGAAACAAAATAACGACAAAATCTGAAAACGAAATCATTCACTTAAAAACTCACACACACAAAAGAAACCTCATTAATTAAATAACATTAATTTTTTTTTAAAAAAAAAAGCATATCTTAAATTTAAACATGCATTTCAGAATTCTACTAATTTTTTTTATTTTGTTGCAAAATAAATTTCAGACTATTGTTTTAAGTGCTATAATTTTATTTGTAAATTATTCCCTTTCTATAACTTTTTCAAAAAAAACTTTTCTTTAAATAAAGAAGAATTATCTTTTTATTTACTTACATCATTAAATTTGCATCGATAACAACTATTCGATTTTTCATTTTACGCTTGCTTAAAAATTATAATCACTTACTTTTTTTATGAAAACATAGTTGTAAAATTAAAAAATCTTAAATTATTTTTATTTACGAATAAAAAGTTTAATTATAAAACTAATTGCATTTTACAAATTCAGTTGCTTGCTTATCAGAAACTATCGCAACATCTAATTGTCACTTAATGTGAATCTAAGATAAATTTAAGCCATTTCAAAATATAATACATATAAGAAAACTTAATAATTGATCTCAAATATTCCGAATGCTCCTTTTTAATTAATATATTACTGTCAAATATTATTTTTTCATCAATTCTCTAAAGATTTAAATTATTTTGTTTGCAAAAGAAAATTCGCTTATTTTCTGTTTAGAACATTTATTATCAGTACCTGTTCTTCACCAACCAGTAATCTCTACCATCTTCAGATCCATATCCAACTACTAAAACTCCATGATCAAGTTGATCAGTGCTGCATTCGGGCTCATCATAAACTCCACTCCTAAAATAATAAGTAATTTTGTGAAGAATTTATTAATTGTAAATTTACAAAATTTGTTTCTGGATTTTACTTTGTGCATGACTTATTATGTGAAACACAGAATATATTCAAATTTAAAAACAAAACTTGCCTTAATAAGAAAAGAATTTATTTATTTATTTTTTATTTTTTTATTTTTTTTATTTTTTTTTATTTATTTATTTATTTTTTTGTAAGAGACATGCTTAGGCATATTTCAGATATTCTTATATTTTATCAAAACAGAATTGACAAAATTAATGCATTAAAATTATAATCTTCATAAACTTTCTTATTAAAATATCATAAAATTGTTTGAATTTAATATATAACTCACTGATAAGATTGGAAGCTGTCATGGCTGGCATCAATGGCAACAGAAACTGGACCAACAGTGGCTACAGCCTTCTTCAAGGCATCTTCGTCTCCAGATGGGATATCAACGTAACCAGTGCAAGTGGCGCCGACATCAGCTTTCTTAAAGAGGCAGCGGTCACCATCCTGAAAGTAAAATCATCAAAAACATGTACTTTGAATATACAAATTTTCCTTAAATTTTAAATTATTATATGGGAACTAATATCATATTCTTTAAATATTTAATATGAATGCGTTTTTACTATGTAGTTCTGTATGTGTTTTAATAAAAGTTACAACAAATTATAACTTATGTAAAATTCATAAGAAATAAATTTGTAGAATTATTGGAATTTATAATACAATTGCGAGCCTTTTACAGTTGTCTAATACAAATGATAATCAATTTATTTCTTATTGTTATCTGGTAGTAATATCATGTTTCCGATTTTGTTGGAATGAAAAATGTGTGTAAAGCTGTTAAAATTCATATTCATTGATATGTTTATAAACATCTGTAAAGTTTAATATAAAAATTGTAAACTCTTGTTAATAGTTTTTAATAATTTAAGAACATTTTACAGTTGCACTAAATTGAATCAGAATGGAACTTATTGTTGTTTGGAAATTCTGCTACCAAATTAAAAATAATTTTAAAAGGTAAAAAAATTAATTATTACTTTAGTTGTTGAATTAAATGATACTACATTAAAGTAAAAGAATTTAAAGTTACCTCAGCTGTGTAAGGATAGGATGCTTCAGTGTCAATTCCATTATTTTTCTTGATGTATTCGAAAGCACTGTCCATGAGACCACCTTCACAGCCCATGTTACCTGTTAAAAAATTTTTATTTATGAATTTTAGTTTTGCTTATTATTTAATCTGTAAATTCACTATTTATCAAATGTTAAATAAAAACATGATCTCAAAAGAATTATAAAAATAAAATGTATTTCAAAAATAGTGTTCATAACTAAAAAATAAAAAAAAATGGAATAAAAACTATATTCGCATGCATTTAAATGGAACTCATTATCATTTTCCATTGGTGATCTCAGGTTTTAAATGAGAATTTTAAAACCTGTGACTCTGTTCACATATGAAACATATTTTATAAGAGGATATTAAAAGATATAGAGCCTAGAGAGTTTCCTGTAGTCCCGTAAGTAGAAATATTTGTCTCAAACAATATGGCATTTGGTCTTGTGAATACCAGACAAGGGTTTTTAGTTCAATATTTCAGACATATATTCTTTTACTGATGTGATAGAAACAAATACCCTATTGATATTTAATATATATGATATTTTATCGTCATTTAAATTGAAAGTAGATTTGATATTATATTGAACCCATCAATCAAACTGGGACATTCCTAAACATATTTATATTTATACATAAAAGGATATAACTTTCTGAGATTTTTAACAATCATATTTTTCCCAAAATGATTAATTTATCAAAAATATTTAATTATACTTCAATTCCTTAGAATTATAAAATATAATTAGACAGTCCAATTCATCATTTATAAATTAGTATAAATTACTTATATCATTTAAATTATATTATTTACTACAAAAACATGAATGGCTAATAAACAGGACTTCTTACCTTCAGGTCCAGAGCAATCAACCAGATTTTGTTCACTCAAAGACACCAGCTTTCCTGTCTTCTTCATGTGCTGACCCTCCAAAGATCCTGTAGTTGAAAAGGCCCAGCAAGATCCACATTGTTCCTGCAATATTAAAATTATGAAAATTTGAAGCGCTAATCAATCGTAAACAACTTATGGTTAAGAAAAACAAATATTACCAGCAAATCCTCAAAAAAAATTATTAATATTAAGTTAAAAATTAGATTTTAGATAAAATTTTCTTAACGAATTTTTCAGAAATTTCGACTAGAAATATAAATTCATCAATATAACCAATAGACAATATATTTTTTTATGACGCTGACTGTAATCATTTGCAATTACTAAAAACTTCTATATCAAATCACTAATAAACTTGGCAAGTACTTTATTTTCCCACAAAATTAAAATTAAACATATTTGAGAAATATATTTAAGATCCAGAGATGTTTGTGTGTCTGATTATGAGTGTTGTATAAAAATTCAATTAATAATAATTAAAAATACGAACCTAAGTAAATATGTATTTATATGTATATGAATATTTATATGTATGTAATTATTAATGATTAATATAGCGACAAAATTAATTAATTTTTAATATTATATTTGTGTTTCTGGTAATTTTTATGATTTTTTTATAAAAAAAAATTATTTATGATAAAATTATATTTAATTTAAATTTTCGAATTAATCAATGAGATATAATTGTTTATTGGATAATAAATTTCAAAATTTTTAATTTATTAATTTGGAATCCAGATAAATCAGAAATATAAAATTTTCTAAATACAATGTTTATTTATTACTTTTAAAGCTTATTTTTAAGATAATTTTTATGATATTTTATTTAGTTTTCAAAATAGAAAAAATAAACAATATTTATTTACATAATGTAAATATAATAATAGGAATAAACTAAAAAGGTATAAATGTTCTTTTGACAAATTTAATAGAAACAGTTTTTCTAACTTGCACCCTGTTAAAAAAATGTAATTCAAAATACATATCAAGCAGTACAATAAAATTGATTTGAACTATTATCTAAATCACGATTTGTCTTTCTTTTGACATAATGTCATTTTCTTTAGTGCGTATACAAATAACTTTTCTTTAAAAATTAACTCTAACAATATTAGAAGAGATAAGATATACTTCATATCGAGTAAACAAACCTTCGTTTTTTAAAAATGCACATCAGAATATTTCTTTTACTTTCGTTTATTCTATGCGAAAGATAAGCCCAATAAAAATAAAACATTAAACAATCAATTAGATAAATCTAAGAGAATACTACAAAACGTTGAATGTATTTATGTGAAAGAATCATTTTTGTGTGCAAGTTCTAATTGAGATAACCTTGTTTTTATAATGATTTTTAAGGCCTATGAACTGATTTTCTTTTGTTATTTTCATATGTATAATTTCTTGCAAAAATAAAAAACTGAAATAGTTTTGTTTATAATAAGAACTATTTTAGAAAGGAAATTTATGAAACTTTTTTCTAATTTCACCTTAATAAAAAACGCGGAAACCTATGAAAATTATTTATAAATTATTAATAACTGCAGTAAAATTATTATGAAAGAACTGTTACTGAAAATTGCGCTAAGATTTTAGGATAAGGATATCTAAGAAAGTTTTTCCATTACACACAGAATTTACACAACTTGTGTCTGAAATTCATTTGTAAATTGTAAAACAACAGCAAAAAAAAAATTCAGAAACGTTAAGACTTGCAAATTCCATGAGATATTTCTAATAAATTATTGAAACAAATAGCTAATTATCATGAATCACGAACCTGGTTTTTGACAGGAGTTACGAGTCCTTTGGTTCTCCAGTCTACTGTGTCTGGAATTCGCACATTCATTGGTTCAACCCAAGTACTTCCATTGCTGCTTCTGAAACCATTGCGTCTGAATCCATTGAAATGCTTGACGAATTCTTCATGACTCTGAAATGCAGAAAATAATTTATCTTCTATAATAATTAAAAGTTATTTTAAAAAAATTTTCATCTTTAATAAGTCATTTATTGATAGATTTACTCCATTTGTGTAGTTTAATATGCTGAAATAACCTTGTAAAAAGATTTATCTATTTAAGCAAATCTCATGTATATGAATACTTACATTAATAACAATGCATTTTAAACTTGTTTGTAGTCACTTTTAGAATATTCTGCAACTAATACCTATTTTGGTTCAATTTGTTTTTCATTCTGATATGAATATAAATTAAAGAACCTTAAATGTCCTTATTTAAGAATGAACTCTTATTGTTATATAAAATATAAAAATTCTCTAAAAACATTAAATTTTCAAAAAACTTTGTATTGGAATAATTTTAAGACATCATAATATTTTTACCATATCGGAGAATTCATTAATTCCTTTCTTGAAGCTGTGCAATCCCATGTCAGCCCTGAGATTATGAATAGAAACATCAGCTACTCTTTGTTCGAAGATTAAACGCCTGGCAACCTCCTCTCGGCCATCATATTTCTTTCCAAAAACTCTCTGAAAATTCATAATATGTTCCATCAATTATTTTATAATAGTAATTTTGCTTATTGTGTATTATTATTTTAATACACCGATATAAATTTAATATATAAAATTATTTTATAAAATTTTTAGGTTATTATTATATAAATATTAATGTTAATTATAACAGCTTATAACAAGTTGTTATTTATTTTGAAAAAATTAAAAATTTCAAACACAAAGTCAGTAACTCAACTGTGTAGTTTGCTTTTTTTTTAAAGGTTTTAGCATTTCTTAGTCACATACTCTGTCAATTTTGTACATTAATAACCAAAACAAGTGTAATGTTGAGCAGTTGTTGATAAAATAATATTAATATGAAATATTAAAATTTAAGTATATTAATAATATTCTTCACAAGAATTTTTTTTAAATTTTAAGTAATTAGTAAAAGAAGTAAATAATAATCAATGTCGTTTCTATATCAAAAATATAGGAAGTTTCTTAATTAACTTAAGAGCTGTACAGAATATAAATTATAAAATTTACATAAACTTAAAAATATATTAATAAAAGGCATAATATGGTCTATCACACATACCATTATTTAATATATTGATTGGCAACAATATTTTATTAATATACATATCTAATTTAATAATATTTTAATTATTGAATTAAATAATTTAATTTTTTAATTGAATAATAAAACACTAATAACAAAATACTAGATGACAGTTTTTATTAAATGCATTTGACTATATTTTAATAGCCTTCTCTGATTACTTTGAACTATCTTTCTATGATTTAAAGCCAATAAACAATTAAAAAACCCTTTTAAGTTTAAAATTGAGTTTCTATTAAATAAATTTAAAATTAAAAAGGATATCTTAAAATCCGGATTTCAATAATGTATTAAAAATAACTCGATGCTTTTAAAATGCTGCAATATATCATATGAAATAGGTTGAAAACTCTTTAAATATTTTTAATCCAGAACTAAAAAGATTAAATTTCCTTTAAAAGAGATATTAAATTATAGGCTTAAAAATTACATTCTTAAAACAAGACAAACAGAAAAATATTAAATAAATTTAATACGAATTTTATCTTTTTTACAACTATTTATTTAGATTTAAATAAATGAAAAGTAAATTATATTTTAGTTTAACTTTAATTTTAGCTTCAAATTTAATTAATAATTTCTATACAACAAAATGAAATATACAACGATTCTTACATGCATTTGAGAAAATTTAATAAGTAAATCTTAGATAAAAAAAATTAGTAAACACCTAATATATTTTAAAAAGTATATTTAGCTAATTATTACCTTATTTCATTTTAGTTAATACGTTAAATATAAAGTTGAATGTTTGTAAATATTTTCTTTCTTGAACTTTTCAATATTGTTTTAAAATTTTAAGTAAGTAAATTACATTTGATATTTTAAAACCTATTTTTTTCTTTTAAATTAATAGATTTTGAAAAAGGACATAATTCAAAAGCAGAAAAATACTGAAAAAATATAATTCGTTAGTTTAGATACGAAACAATCTAATTCTGAATGAAGATAATTTAGTTAACATTTTAGTTTAATTATTGAGGTTAAGAATATATTCTACAGGAAACTTCTCAAATCAAAAGAATTAAAGCATGGATTCATTTCGAGTTCAATTAATATAAATATGTAGCTCATAAAAATTTATTAAAATATGTTATTCAAAATTTAATTAAACTTTTTCAGTAATACCTATTTATATTATATAAATACTATTTAAGGTATCTAACTGCATTATAAATTTAAAGATATTTATATTATTTCTGATGAAGAAATTTTCAAATAAATCAAAAAATGCATACAAATGACAAGAAAACAAATAATTGACTACATTTTGCATTACTGCATTTTGGAATAAAATATCTTTAAAAAAATAGCTTATCAAATTTACGATAAATAGTAAGAAATGGTTAAATAAATGTCAGGTGATTGTTACTGTTTTAATGAAATGTAACATTGTTTTATTTCATTTTTAGATAAACATTTTTTAGAAACAGAAAGAACAAAATTTTCAAATTATAAAAAAGGGGTAATTTATCTAGTTAAGCATAACTTTATCTTATTTATTTATGAAATATTATATTTTGAATTCGTTACCTTAAAATTTTCCCAGTGTTCATTCAGTTCTGGATCAAACGGCAAACTGCTTGCTGCGCAAACCACGAAAAGAGTAAAAAATGCGATGAACTTCATCTTTGCGAACAAGTAACGATCTGCAAAACGAGTTCTCAAAATTAATTTAAAAAAAAACTATTGAGAATATTGCATTGAAAACATTGTGCATTTTGATTTTCTGTAATAAATTTATACATTATTTTGAAAATATTTACGAAAATTTTAAGCATTTAAAAAATATTATGAATTAACTTTTAAGATAATTTTTTTATTTGTAATAACTTTTATCTGTAACAACTTTTTTATTTGCAACAATAAACAAAAAATCAAAGAAAAGAAAAAAATATTAGTTATAGGATAGACTAATATTAATTTTAAAAAATTACACAACCACGAATCATAAGATAAAACACCCTATAGAGAGTCATAGCCAAAGATATTAAATACAAATAATATGACTTTATAGCTACT
>JAPDSC010041215.1:2720-21192 GCA_026290005.1 Latrodectus geometricus
GGGGAAAAAGTTATCCATTATTTTTTCGGTAGACGTCTGTAGTGATCGCTATCTCGTGAGGTATCTATCAAACAATTTTAGATTTATGCTCGTTGGAAAGGTGACATTTGACACTAAAATGTCCTCTTGCGGTTTTTTGTTTGATTAATTCAGTTACGAGTACAAGGTTTCAAAAATGGAAGACAACAAACAGAAAATCGATACATTTTCGTTTTTCTCTTGTAACGGCGAAAAAGATAGCCGGGTGGCTAAAATTGTGAAAGGTGTTTATCGTCCTATATATGACTGTAACAACCAGTTACGCACAATTTTGGTTTCGTCAATTCCATTTGGGTATTTGGATGCTAAAGATGCACCTCACATGGATACAACATCGTCGAGAATGTCTATAAAATATCAAAAATTATCAAACTTGACAGTATGTCAGCAGTCGTAGCTTAAACAAGACCTAAAAATCTACATGAAAACTGTTTTAAACCTTTTTACAAAGCGAATCTGAAAGAAAGTACCAGAAGTTCACGTAAAAATAATGGATTTCTTTTTCCCCAAAATAATATATATAGAAAGAGAGAGAGGGAGAGTGATTAAGTAGAATAAAAAGAAATTATTATTAAATTTTTTTATCTAAAAAAATCTTATTTTCTTTGCAATGAAGCAAATAATGTTTCCCTTGAATGATTTTCTCTTTGTAATAAGGTTTATCAATTATAAAATAGCATAGGGTATGTCAGCATATATGCTTCATAACGCTTAAAAATTTCATTTCCTGTTAATTTATCTCAAGTATTGTTTTCCAAAATTGTTTTAAATTTAGGAAATAATACTAATTAGGTTTACTGGTTCATACCTTTTGTGTTCTTAATTTACAGATTTGACGGTATTCTAGAAACATTAAAAGCAACTATGTAACAAAATTTGAATTATATTATTATTTACCTATAATTTATCATGAATGATAAATTAATTTAGATTCTATAAGTTTTTACGATGGAAATTTTTTAACTGTAATTTATTCTTAAAACTCTAAATAAGCTTTTAATTACATTTAAACAAGAATTTATATTCTAATGAACAGTCAGGTATGAAAGATAGATTTTTCATAAATTTTTAATAAATTTCACTTTTACAAGATTTAATATATATATTTAAGCTTAAACATTAGTCAATTAAATTCGGACATTATAAATGGAATATTAGGTTTATTTCCATATGATTAAATGGAATATTTTAATTAAATTTATAAAAATCCATTTCATACTTGTATTATTTTTAGTTAGTTTGAAAGCATAATTTTTGATGCTTATAAAGGATAAAACAAAATAAACCAGACTGATTTTTTACCGTTTCCACGTCAATTAATCTTTTGAGAAAAGAATTGTTAATTTCGCATTATTGGTGATAATTATTATTTCTCTGCATAATATGTAGTAATATTCTACAATTCAAGAAACGAATTTATTTATTTTGAAAAATAAATCATGATATTTAAAAATTTGAATTTAGGTTAAGATTTTACAGTCCAATTTTATTAATTTGAAAAATATTAAATCCATACGCCAATGCCTGGTAGTGCCGTACTGCCTGTAACATTAATTCCAAATTGCATTTATACTTTAATAATCTATGCAAATATAAAATGGTATTATTTCTCTTGAAGTGACAAATTTTTTGAAAAAATTGTCTTTTGAAATTTATGTATTGAGCCTATTTCTTTTAATATTTGGAATTTGAAAGTTAGCATAACATTATTATCTATTATTTAAAATGCTCTTAACCTTTTAACAAATAAAACAAATTAAATTTAAAACTGAATATTTCATTGCTGCTCTTGGAATAATAAAATTTTTCTATTGCAGCATTTGAAAATAAATTGTTTTTCCATAGTTAACTGCATTAATAATCCTTATTCATTTATCTTCTAAATTTAAATTTTTCGTCATCTACGAACAATAATTTGTGTGTTTCATAACTATTTCTTATCACACTTTAAATAGTTTTTTTGTCAGTAAACATTCATTGGGAACATTTTTAAGCAATTTTTATTATTCTAGTATCTAGAACTTTGAATGATTTATATATCTAGAATTTTATTTTAAATGAGTTTGGTTTGATAAGACTTTAATAGGTATTATAATAATCCTTACGTAGATTTATTTAAAACAGAATTTATGTTACACATTTAATGATTTTTAGTTGTGCTACGAAATATGCGTGTTATTAGCTTGATAATTCAGACCATTTTCTTAACTGTCAACCATAGAAGGGTTACATTTTTTATTTTGCTTGTTAAATGGAATTTTTAATTTTAAACAAGTGCAAATATTATATTTTAAAACTCTATTAATAAATATTATTCACTAGAAATACAAATTTTTTTTCACTAATAAATTTTCAAAACTAATTCATAATGATTAACAACAAGTATACAAAATTTCAATAACCATTAAATAATTTGAAATTATTAAGAAATTAAGTTTTAAGGAAATATTGATATTTTTGTTGTGCTATGCAAACTTTTTGATAATTTGTGGACTAAAAATTGTTTAAATTCCATTTTGTAAGTAAATAAGAAAAAATAACTTGTTGATAAATATTTTAAATTAGGAAATATTTTAATGTGAGAAATTGAAGGGAGTATCACCGGGTTTTATCTGTTGAATCAGTAATTTGTAAATTCACAAGGATAAGATGAAAATTTTAACTAGTCCGTTTTTGGTAATTGCATAGATGAAGCTCTTTGAATTAAAACATTTATTAAAACGTTAAAGAAAGGAAAAAATATTAATTAAATTAATAGTCACTAACTAATATTGTGAATTGATTTTTCTTTAAAATTGATTCTTTTTATCAATCAGTTAAATTTCTTAATATTATGTATGATTTAATGTTTGTTTGTGAGGATATTTCCAGATGTTGGAAAAATTAACAGACAATTAAACAAACAAATTTCCGATTTTCAATCTAGGAAGCACACATAAACGTTTATTAAAACCATCCATTAAAACAATTAATAAAACTGCTTCAGGATGAATCTTTCTGATTATTCCCGTTGTCTCTTGTAAAATTATTTATTAAAAGCTGTGTGTAAATATAATGTCTCTTAGTAGTTAAGACTGTTATAGTGATTTTTATTACTAAACGTGTAAAAACAGTTCAACATTACATATGTCAATCTAATTATGTTTGATTATTCTAGTTCTTACTAGGATAATTAAACTATTGAAAAAAAGTCCTGCAGTCTTTTTAAAACTATGTCTACATTTATGTACAAATCAGTTTCTTAATTAATTGCTAAAAAATCCCATGAGCCATACCCCATATATTTCCATAGAATAAAGAGGGTACTAAGCATAAATTACCTATGTGAACAGCAAAGAACTTTATTCATTACATAGAAAATTGCACTTTAACTAAAGGTTTCCAAATAAAAAGACATTCTTCGTAAACTGATACGACACTTATAAAATTTTGCATCAACATTGCCTATCGAAGGAGTAAAATAATATCGATACAACAATTCAAGTCAGTTAAAGGAACTAAATTATGTCAAGAAAGACAGCAGAAATCACGTGAAAAACATGTGATTCTTTTCTTCCAGATTCAGAATAGATATGTATTTGATGAATATTAACTGTATAACTCATTATTTTTTCAAATTTTATAAAGAACTTTAATGATTGGCATTTTGACTTTCATTTTCAAGATTGTATAATTCGCATGTAGTTATTAGATGCTTAGTTTTAATTGTTTTATTTTCTTTATTATTTAATAATTATTATTTTCATTTTAAATGCATACCTCTATTTTAATGCAATTAAACTTATTTGTGAAGAACTGTGATACAGATACTGTTGCATAGGGTTATGTAAGCTTTAATGCTACAATTCGAATAATAGCTGGAACAGGATCTAGACAGATGACATGACACCACGTGAAGATGTGAAGGTGAAGATTGTTCAACTGGTTTTAAAGAAGTTAAACCTGATAACTAATAGGTAATGACTCTTCTTTACATTAATTACATAAATATCTATCCCATAAAATTATTTGTTAGAAGATATGAGTAAATGTAATAATCTCTTTGTAGTTATTACCGTTAGAGTGATATATACTACGACACAAGTAAAATCAATTCATTTATTTCCTATGCTCTCTTAAAATATACCCCAATCAGAAAATTAATCTCCGGTCTCTCGTAAAATTAATTGTTGGAAGCTGTGAGCAAATATAGTCACTTTTAGTAGTCACTACTGCACAGTATTTTGTACAACTGCATAAATGGAAACAGTTAAACATTCATGTATCAACATAAATATCCCATTCATTTCATTAGATCAACACTTAATTTGACAAACGAGTATTTATAATTACTATTGTTGCCAATTTAACTATTAGATCTTTTATTGAATTTAAAAACATGAGTTTTGAAAAATGTGAATAATTTTCATTGCAATGTAAAAATAGGAATTATTCAATAAACACTCCTTGAAGTTGAAAATATGCTTGCTCTTTTATATATAATTTGCAATTAAATTATATAAAAAAAATAATAAAAATGCTTTATTAACATAGGTTTATTAATTTTTAGATGATTTTCTTTTTCTAAGTCTGTTCATAAATATACCACATTGATTTCTAGACACAAATGTCACCTTGAAATTAACCATGTGGAAAAAAAACCTCTTAACATTCTGATCTCCATTTCTTTGCTAACTCTTTGACTTAGATACTCATTCTTAACCCACGGCACGATCGCTTTTAAAAGAAGCTTAAAATCAAGAAGTAGTCTCTACTTAAATTTGAAAAAAAAATTTATAGCTTGGATATTTGTCTTTTTATTTCGGAGAAAAACGAAAACAGTAAATACTTCTTATTTTAACTTAAAGTAAACAACTGTTTGTAAATACGATGCATGTGAGATTTATTCATTAATATTGTAGAAGGATTTATAGAAAGTACAATTTAAAATACGTATTATTAAATAAAGGAAAAAAAATATGGAAACAAATTTCTTAAAAATGTTTTAATCTTCTTTAAATTATTCTATTATTTTAAACTATTCTACTATTTTACTACCTTTATCTATTATATTATTTAAATTATTCTTTTATTTTAATATCTTTCACTAATCTGCTCTTTTTCCGTAAATATTGCTAAATTTATTTAACTCTCTGACAGAATAAGCGCATAATATGTTTTTAAGTAGCTTGCTTCTTCCACAACATTTTTATAACAACCACATCACTTACAAGCATACCAAAATTTCCACATCATATGCTAAATAAAAATATATAGTTATATAACTGATCGAGTAGTTCAAGCATTAATTGAAAACTATACATATAAAATAATAAATTGAAGAAAATAATTAAATATTTATAAAGCGAAAGTATAATAAAGCAACAGATAAATATCAAGATAAAAATTTGAATGGAGAATAAGAAAATGTTATTTGTCTTGATCTTTCACTCAATATAAAATAGAAATCTAGTATAAATATTGGGAGTATATCAATATTATATACAGTTTGATTTTGTGAAAGTATTGTTCTCAGTTATATTCCAAATAACCCCATTCAGGCAATTTTGTTTTTACATTTTTCCAACAACTAAAATACTTTACATAGTTTAAGATGAGCTTTGCCAGTTTACGTAAAAGCCATTAAAATATGTATTCAGAATTTTCAAACTTTACATTAAGAATACTTTAAACCACACATATTAGGTTATATCTAATGCAAGAAAAAATATTTTAAGGTTATAGATTTCACAAAAAATGTAAACTAAAACATATTTAAGCGATTTTGAAAATTCCTAATAAATTCAGTCTGTAGTAAAAATTCTCTATCAATTGTCAAAAGCAAACAAAGTTTATAATTTTAGACAACTCTGATTTGTCGTTTAGAATACAGTTTATCCAAATAGTGCATTGCTCTTTTGAAGCTTTACCTAGGTTTTAACTAATATTTAGTGTGTGTCAAGATGGATTATGCAACGAAATGGGTTTTCATTCACAAGCATAGTCACTTTTATCCAAAACTTCAATCCAGCAAAAGTAGTAAAAGAAAAGGCCATAACCCATCATGAAGAGCATAATTTGTTTGATCCATCCTAACAGGGTCTTGATGATTTAAACGAAATCTTTTGTAAATAGAGTGTAATCAACACTCAAAGACAACTTCATATCAAAAACCTCAAAGTTTTCAAAGAGGATTGCATGATTGTAGAAACGTTGTCAGAAAATGCTTCATACTGATGGAAAATACTTCGAAGATTATAATAAATTACAATTTCTTTAAAATTTTTTGACCATAAAAAACATTATTGATTTTATTAATTATATTATATAACAAAGAAAACTTCTAAAGTTTATAATGAAAGGGTGTTTCATGCTTTCTCCACATTAAATAATTCCATTCCTATCATTAAAAGCTAAAATTTGACTCACCATTAACAAAACGTTTAAACTCACTAGCCGCAGGTTTAACTTATGGACGTAAGACATTGAATATATTTTCCAGAACGTCATGGGATTGTTACACATATTGCTAGATATACAACCACAACAAAATGCTCTCTGAATCCCCAAGTGCATGGTTAACATTAAAACAAGGATTGCTCAAACTTTATCAAGAAATAACCCTAAGTACATAATTGCCAATGTTTGACTTTAATGGTCATTGTATATTTGCTAAGTAGATATACAATAATATTATTAATTATTGAATATATGCTTAGTATATATACAATAATCAAATATGTTTCTATTAAATTATGAGTTTATTATATTTTGTGAATACAATATAATGACATATTAGTATTTTAGTTATTTCTTGCAAATTTTGATATAGATTTAGTTGTCCTATAAATTTTCTCATTTAAAATTTAACACTTAAACTTACATTTGTATCTTAATGTATTTAACGTTTTCAGGGGGTGATAGAGTTTTCATTTGGATTTTCCCTTGGGTGGTAGAAGAGAAATAAAATACCTTCGGTGGATCAACAGGTAGAAGTCCATCCTCCTTGGAGACTCGGGCAATTATTCTACTACATTTTTGATCAATTTGATCCTATTGCACTACTTTACTCTGGACAAGATAACAATAAAAAACAGAACTAAAAAATATACGCTATTATTTCAGTTATACATTTTATTTAAGATTCAAATTCAAATTTTCTAACATTTTTTTTTAGAATTTTTTAATTTTATAAATATTTTTTAAATATTTAAAATAAAACATACACAACTTTATACAATAACTCTATAATAGAATAAAAATATAAATTAAACTAAATTGTTTTATTATGTTACTATACGTTGTACTTAGTTTTATTATTCTTATATTAAATGTAGAAATATGCTATATTTAAAAAATATAGCATATTTCTGAGACAGATACTCATGTACGAGTTTATATGTGGAATTATAATTTATATTTTTTCATTCTTTTGGTTTTTATAAAATTTATGTCAACTAATAAATTATTTATTCAGCTTTAGCTCAATGAATTCTGATCTAAATTCATGTGAGTCATACATTTTTCTTTTTCGTAAGTATTTGTAAACTATGAACTGTATTAAGTATGTATTCAATTTAGTTCTCAAATCACATTTAGTTACATTATATAAATAATATGTTCTCTATTATATGTTATAATATGTTTATTATTTATTTCACTATTATATTGAAATTAGAAAGAAGTTCATATAATGCAAAAAATTGCACTAAACATTATTATAATTAAAATATTTAGAACTTAAGCTCAATTTTAATAAGATAGGGCATGGAAAAAATAATTTAAATGTTCAAATCTAGATATGCTTTATTGTTATTTTCATTGATATTATATTTTATTATAAAGACTATTAATTATAAAATAATATCAAGATACAACCTTTAGTGTCAAATTTTAAATAACCATTTCAATTTGCTTACTTAAAACTGAAATACTTGTAAATAATATGGTTTTGGCCAAAAGTGTGTCCTTTATTGATCCATAATTTTGGGAGAAAAAAACAAGAGTTTATTAAATCTTTAACTAGTTAATCGGAAGTTGAAAATCACTTTAGCTTTTATTACTTTACATCCAATGGTTCCTTATGCTCTCAAGTTAAATTTTCAATGATTCCTGAGAAAATGTACAATAAATTATACATTTTCTTGGGATAAAAATGAAAAGATTATTCAAAAAATACCTTAGTCCCAAAGTTAATTGAATTATAAAAAAATGTGATTTCGATTGAAGGAATTCATAAGAATGCAATTAAACATGCCATTAAACAGCTACTATTCTGTATACAATTGAACAAGAAACATTTAGTTCTATTTTAAAATGTCCTACAATTTTGCACTAAATCTCTAGAAAGAAATCCAGTAATAATACAGCTCTTCAAAATCTCATTAAATTCGCTCTACTGAATTTATCAAACAAGGATTTTCTACAAAGGATAGATAAACCTTAAAGTGTAAAAAAAACAAAATTACCTCCAAAAAAATAGTGTTTTCATCAACTTGAATGAGTGATAAGTTTCTGAAACGTTATAGAAAAACCGTATTTACAAGAGAGGTGAAAAATATTGGGTTGTTCAGAAAGTTATTTCCTTTTATATGAAAGATGATGAGAATGAAAAGCGTATAGAGAATAAATATTTGATTGAATTGTATATAGTCAATTCTAGTCCAATACCTTTTACCATCTTTCTGGTCGTAGCATGACTTAATACTTAAAAAATGTTTGGTCTTCATTGGTAAAAAGTGATTCAAGTGGAAAAACGAAATGATTTTCCAAACTGTCTAATACAAAACGTCAATACACCCGCACACCCACACCCACAAATATATATATATATATATATATATATATATATATATATATATATAATGTATGTACATATATCATTAATAATAGCAAGTCCCATTTAAAAATATGAAATAAATTCTCTGGGTAGCATAAGTAAATACTGCTTAGAGTAAAAATCGCAGTGATAAAGCAAGTACAAATCAATAACACTTAAGTATATCAAAGCTTTTATATAAATATATTTAAATTAAAGAATAAATATCTTTAGAAATAGGGATGTAAAAAACAAGATAATTCGTAAGAAATTATTTCATTGATAGTTTCTTTTTTTGTTTAATTTGGAAAACATTTCTTAAAAATATATCGTAATTTTAATTAATAACTTAAAAACCATTACTGAACTACACTACTGGCCATTAAAATTGCTACACCAAGAAGGCGACATGCTACAGACGTGAAATTTATACGAAAGGAAGAAGGTGCTGTGATATGCAAATGATAAGCATTCCAGCGCATTCAGACAAAGCAGGCGCAAGTAGCGACACCTTACATTGTGTTTAAATGAGGAAATTGTTCTTCCGGTTCCTCATACACAAATTGCATTTGAACGTTGTTGCCTGATGAAAGGTTGTTGTGATGCCTCGTGTAAGATGGAGAAATGTGTATCAGCAGGTTTCTGACTTTGATAAAGGTCGAATTGTAGCGTACCGGGATTGCGGTTTATCTTATCGCAGTGTTGCTGCTCGCGTCGGTCGAGATCCAATGACTGTTAGCAGAATATGAACTCGGTGGGTTCAGGACAGTAATGCGGAACAACATGCGGGATCTCAACGGCCACTAGCAGCCGAGAAGACAGGCATATTATCCGCATGGCCGTAATGGATCGTGCAACCACCTCATGAGCCGTGAGTCAAGAAACGGGGTCGTTTGGAAGACAACAAGTGTCTGCACGAACAGTTCGACGACGTTTGCAGCAGCATAGACTCTCAGCTCGGAGACCATGGCTGCGGCTTCCCTTGACGCTGCGTCATAGACAAGAGCGCCTTCAATGGTGTGATCAACGACGAACCTGGGCGCACGAATGGCGAGACGTCATCATTTCAGATGAATCCAGGTTCTGTGTACAGCATCATGATTATCGCATCCGTGTTTGGCGGCATCGTGGTGAACGCACACTGGCAGCGTGCATTTGTCATCGCCATACTGGCCCATCACCTGGCGTGATGGTATGGGGTGCCATTGGATACACGTCTCGGTCACCTCTTGTTCGCATTGACGGTGCTTGGAACAATGCACTTTACATTTCTGGTGTGTTACGACCCGTGGCTCTGCCCTTTTATTCGAGCCCTGCGAAACCCTAAATTTCAGTAGGATAATGCCCGACCTGCTGAAATCCAGGTACGGACCTTCCTTGATACGGAACATGTTCGGCTGTTGCCTGGCCAGCACGTTCTCCAGATCATTCACCAATAGAAAACGTCTGGTCAATGGTTGCCGAGCGACTGGCTCGTCACCAAACGCCAGTCACTACGGTTGATGAACTCTGGCATCGTGTTGAAGCTGCATTGGCATCTGTACCTGTACATGCAATCCAATCTCTGTTTGACTCAATGCCCAGGCGTATAACTGCTGTTATTACTGCCAGAAGTGGTTGTTCTAGGTACTGATTTCTCAGGATCTATCGAGCCAAATTTTTTGAAAATTTAATCACTTGTTATTTCTAGTACAATATATTTGTCCAATAAATATCATTTTGTTATCTGCATTTCTTCCTGGTGTAGCACTTTTAAAGGCCAGTAGTATATTTTCAAGAAATCAAATACTTTACTTTAAAGCATTTACTCACTTATTATGCAAATTTTTCACCTAATTGAGGATTAAAATTTTAGACCTAAAAATATTTTTAAGTCCAAAATAAAAATAATTGTATGCCCAATTTTATAAAATTACATGAAATATTATTAATAAACTAGAAAATTACTACTGATTTCATTTTATAACGAAATAATTAAAAACAATGTTTAATCTCTTTTCTAATAATAATTAATTATAAAGGGTAGAAGATGATTTATATATTTTAACAATGCAGCATTTAACATCAATCTTCTAAATACATTGTAAATTCACCCTAAAATCAATGAGAGCATAATTTAACTTCTTAACAAAAGCCCCATGAAATTTTCATGGAAGAATCTGTCAAATAAGATTATTTGAAGTATGATAGATACATTCGTGTTAGAAGCAGTAAAGTAGCCTTATTTCTAAAAGGAAACCCTTTTCAGGAAACGGATGAATGATTCGTTTCTTAGAAAAGTTATCCATAAGAGGTATGGGTAAACATAAATAAGATAAAAAGAGGTTCAATATTTTATTCTTTTATATTTTGCTTTAAGAAAAGATAGCAGATTGTTGTTACGATCCTAATATTTTTATTAGTGTAAGTATTATATTTTAAGGAATATTGACTTTTATTACATAAGTTAATGAATTTGGTAAGCTGAAACAAAATAGTTATTTTTAGTTCATGTGTGTTCAATTGTTACTGTCATTTCTTTTATGATTATGATATGAGAATGTTCCAGCTGAATAAAAAAGTCGTTTTCCAATTTACAATATTGTTTTATAGTTTGGCCTTTAGATCAACAAGCAATTGATTTGATAGACCTCTCATGCAGGTGTAATCGGAATCCAATTTAAACTGTAGGTTCGAGTTAAATAAGTTTAAGTCAGTAAAATGTAACTATATAGAGACAAATCAAAATTTAAAAAGAAAATTAAAAGTTTTGAGATGTCTTGAGGCTGATATAGTTTCAAAATGAATAGCACTTTTGGAAAATTACAGTTTTTGGAATAATGCATATTCTCAATATGTGATTAATGTCTGCAGCATCTTCAGTTAGACTTCATTTAAATGTAACTGATAGGTGATGCTCAACGTTGCACAGAAAAGTCAACTGTATTATTTTCTTAATGGTTGCTTTTGATTGTTTAAATTTTGCACTGTTTTTATTAATTTGGAGATTAGAATCATTACCACTTTTTACGTATTCAATACGAATTACTATAAAAATTTAAATGTTAAAGATATTTCATTAAAACTCTTTTATTTGTAATTTTTATCATAAAAATGTTTGCCATATTCACCTTTAATCAATTTCCTTGTGGGATATTAAAAAAAATGAATGAAATTTTTGTGCCTGAGGTACAGTATATGGAAGTCACTAGAAAATATTGAAATATACTGTAGAAGAAAATAGAGTACATTAGGGGTTTTGTATCAAATGGATGTTAATTGAAAAAATAATACAAAAAGTTCAAAAAGTTTCTTAACTAGAGGAAAAATTTCTTAATGCATTGGATTTCATAAATTAAACTTGTAAACATTAAAGCCATTGAAAATTTAATATTTTTTATATTTGTGACTGATGCTGATATTTATTACAAAATTTTTGAGTGATCTCAAAATAGACCTTTCATTATTTAATGCAACTATGCATATTTTTTTTAAAATATAAGCCGTTAAAATTTTATATTTTTTACATAATCTTTTTGAAACGTTTCTTGATAGTTAAGCTTGTAAACACACACACATATATATGTAGACATAGGAATTCAAAATTATTGTATCACTAGGTTAAAAAATACGTCGGCCTAGGGTAAGTCATATAAAAATAGTTACAAAAGCAGGTCAACTGCGCGCTTTCATCAGTCGTAACTCGTTCAAAAACAAAGACAAATGGAAGTGTCCAAAGAGCTCTTTTGGTGTTGTTAGCCTTACAACCTCGAAGCAGATTTCTTAATTGCTACACTATGTCACAAGCTCAAAGAGATGGTGCTATGACTGTTCGTATTGCAAAGTACTGGTTTAAAAAAAAACTTAAGTCGGGAAATTCAGGACAACGAAATTGATTTTCTTCAAGCATTAAGACGTTTTTGTGCCTCCTAGTTTCATGGCTAGTGGATTGTACATCTGGAGACACATTAACAGAAAGTGATAGATCCTGATCGAGATTACCCAGAGGACTAACAATGTTCTATACTATCAATCATTTTTGTAATTATTTAAGAAGGTAAGAGATTTATAAATTAACTTTTACTGCAAAATGATTTTTACTATTATGATATTTAAATATATATATGAACTTTTGAATCGTTTCTCTCATCTTACTCATAGTTAATTACATTTTAACAAGAACAATTATTAATATATCTAATAATTCATTACTAGGTCACAATATTTTCCATTGTACCTTTTATACCTTTTCTCTGATAATTTACATATTTCCATTGATCAAGAATATATTTTTCCATGCTTAGCTTCATATTTAAATGTATTTACGTAGTTTTTAATTATTATGAATTTTACCAATACGTGCAAGGATAAGCAAACAATTCAAGTTTTTTTTTTTCTTGCAATGGAAAAATGTAGTACTATACAATACAGATTATTACTTTACAAGATAAATTTATTAATAGGGTCTCATAAGGATGTTTTGCATCACAAAAGATTGTTTCACATTTACATTTAACTGAAAATGTATTCTTCAGTTAAATGAATGAAGTTTGAAATATTTGAAAACTTTGCTTATAAAATTATCATATATTGATGTCAAGACATTTTTTAAATGGGTCGCAATGTATTTTCAGTTGATATCTTTCAAAAATCAAAGTATATTACCTTTAAAAAAATAATGATATTGACCGTTTCTTTTCAATTTTTCCAAAGATATTACTTTTGCCTTCTCAGCAAACGCGTTTTCGCCATTCCGAATAGGTCATCTGTCCGAAATACATTGGACTACAGATGAAAAATTTTCCTGACTTATATATACTGTGGGAATTTACAAAAGGAGAAATCTGATATTTCTAAATATCATTATTATATAGTTTTTTAATCAAATTTCAGCGTAAATTACAAGTTTGAAATAAGGGAAGTAATCACGTGTCCCTTTTGTGTCTTGAGAAGATTTCCTGAGGGTAATTCTACATCACCTAAATTACATACATTTCTGCATAAGCTACTTACTGAGATCTCAAATCAGTATTAATTTTGGCTTAAACTAATTAAAAAAAATCTAGTCGATACTTAGAAATGAAATATGTCCGTTATTTTATGTTACTTAGGGATTGAAATCATGGTAGAAATTTTATTTCATACACATTCCGTTTACATCTCAGTTTAACTCTGAAAAAGTATTTGAAGTAAAACACAATGAGAGGAGTTCATTTATACAAATTTAATTTCAGTAAGATTCTGGATTATCAGAGGTAGAAGAGTAATAAAAAAATAAACTTTGAATCATAATTTTTTTCAATTACTCATATTTGATAATGAATAAGTCTCTTTAAAGCAAGAAGAAATTGCGTGAAAATTTTCTATAATTATCATAAAAATAATCATACGTTGTTACACATAATGCCAACAAATTTGATCTCATAAATATAAAACTTTCTTTGAAGTTTATTCCTGACCAAAATTTGTTCAAATTAACATGAAATGATTCATCTTAACCAGAAATTTTTAATATTAATTCGAACAGCACATCAAAAGTTTTTAAGTAAATCATTTTGAAATAAAACCATTTTGAAAATAATTCAGTTTAAAAATGCTGGAAAGGATTTTCAAAGATAAATTAAATTTCTATCAAAAGTAATATCGATCGATAGTATACTGTCAGCCTCCTTTAGAGAAACGGTTTCCATCTTTTAAAAAAATCAATAATGTAATAAAATTTAATAACTTCTTTTAAAATGTACTCTTCTATTTTCTAGAGCTTCAATAGTAGTTGTGTTATTACTTATTATTACGTGCATTCTTCTGATATTATCTGTTATAGTTTTTGATTTCGTGTTATTAAGAAGTGAATATCTACGCAAAAACAAGGGAACGTTGAATTGTGTTATTTATACAAATGAAATAGTTTCAAAATTAAGTTTCAAGGAAAAATTAATACTACACATTATGTAATAAAGCATACTTTTTTATTTTGAAGAGAAAATGAAAATGTTACTCATGTATTGTATCTTCATACATGTAATTGTAAATTTAATTTAAATAATATTTAAGCAGTATTATTTAAATAATAATAGCTAAATAAACTATTATTGAATAATAGTTAACCTTTTTAAGAATTATATTTTGAGTAGTTGGAGAGGAAACTCTAGATATGATCTTGAATATATAAACTAAGCTTCCAGTTAGTTATACTTAAATTCAGTTTAAATAACAGAATACACATACACACACATAGTGTAAAAATGCATTAAATAGTAATAGTTAAGCTAACAGTATTTAAAAACGTTCTTATTTTATTTAAAATTAAGTGAATGTAGAAAATTTTAAAAATCCTTTATATATGGAATATAGAACACTTAATCCTTAATGAGTTAAAAATAACAGTTTACTGATTCAGTTTACGTTTTCACTAGTAAGAAAACGTTATTAAAATGCTCTTGTCATAAAGTTCATTTTTTTATAAATAATTTATACTTACACAAGCAAACAATACAGCTATGCACATTATTTTAAAATGAAAATAATTTAGCGCGTAGGAGTTTTTACGATACAGAGTAAGACATTAAAAAATAAGCATAAAATATCGGAAGTTAAAAATACGCGTGTGATTTCACACTTTAAAAAAATATTTTTTCTTTTAAGATCATATTCATCAAAACTTAATATTTAATTCTGATTACATTTTACATGTTAAAAATATTATATTTTTAATAAAAAAAAGTTTAAATTCCTTCATGAAATTAAGTATTTTTTGCACATGTGACATCAACACTTAACATTTATAATCATCAAACCTTAGGCAGTCAAATTCTCTATATATGTATTTCATATGCTTAAATATGCTTTAGAGGGCATTATTTATAAAAAAAATTTTATTAGAAAACAAATTGCTAGAATTATTGCATTATAAATATTTTCATATTAATAAGCTTTTAATAATTATTACCTTTTTTAATTTTATTGAAAATTTCTATAGGTATAGAAATATCCATGTGCTCTTATTATATATTTTGTGTTTAGAACTATACAATGAGTAAGATGAAAAATCTAAGAATTCAGTGTCTTCGAAATAAAATAAAAATTCTTTTTTCGAATTCATTTTATGTTGAAACAGCAATATTAAATTCATATAAAAAGCTATGTTAATGTTTTTCTCGATTAATAAGCCATCATTTTTTAAGCAATTTTCCCAATATTACTTGAAAAAGTTCAAAAGTTTATTCATAAAAGAAAAATTTTCACTCAAAATATCAGATTTCATGATTTCCATATTAATATTAATCTATATACCTTTTCATTTAAAATTTCCATACACACTCTTTATATTTTTATAAATTGATTTTTTGTGAAAATCTTTAAAATATAAAGGAAGAAAATATTATATTCATGAAAAATAACTCTTATTTAAAAGAAGGAGTGATTAATCTCTGGTTATATAATCAACAAAATTCATTTTTAATGATTATTATAGTATGATTTTACGACATTTTCTTTTTTCTACACCAATTTTCCTTTACAACTTGGTATAAGGTAATATCTCGCAAAGTGAGAAACCATGTTTTAAATTTGTTACAACTTTTAGGAGTTTTACCTTTCTTTTTGCAGCAGAATTTCCTATTTTGAAACTTTTATATGTGAAATTATTTCTTACCAGTTATTTGATCTTACAATTTAGTTTAGTTACTGAAGATACTGAAGATTTGTGGATACAAGTAAAATTAATCTGAATTTATTAAAAGATCTGTGGGCTGTTCTTTATAAGGAAACAATTTGTTCAAAAATGAAATGTAAACTTTGTCACAATATGATATAAAAACGTGACGTATTATTAATAGCAAAAATACAATAATTATCAAAGAGCTCAATAATTGATAATCACAGAGATATTTTGAGAATAAAATATGTTGCATAAGACTTGGCCAGAAAATTTTATTATGATAAATAACAAAAAATATTATTATTTCAAAGCTCTATTTGTAAGCTTTTGACACTTAAAAGATATTTTTTAGCTGAAAATATTTATTTTTAATGAATCCCAATCGATTCTTTTCTTATAAACTTTCATTCAGTTACAGCTGAGTTTCATGCATTATTGTTGCCTTTAAAATACAGCTCTATATCTTGACTTCTATTGTCGGAAGACTGTAATTGAAAAGAAATTGCCCTTGTAGTTCAATAGCATTCACACTTTTTTAGAAATCATATTTTAAGCAGTCAGTGATCAACTTGAAAGCACTAGTTAATGATCAATTTAAGTATTCGAACATAAAAATTGGATACATATTGACAAATTAATGTTAAATTTTAAGCTGGTTAGAGATAATAAGCATGAATAGTCTCTAATTATGAATATATAATGAGCATTTTATATAAACTCTAAACCTAAACCTAATCATAAATCAAAGCAGCGATTTCACACTTATTCTTAACACATAGTAAAAGAAATTTAAGCCATTATATTTTATTAATATTTAAAAAGAGTGATTATATGTCAACAACGGCTGTATAAGAACTATTTTACATAAGTCTTTTTGAGATGATAATGTACATGTTTACAGTGTTTTTCCTGTCTGCGTTGAAATCATTTATTTATGACAGGAAATCAGAGTAAAATATATTTTTCATAAAAAAGTACAAATCTTAAGAAATGATTCAGAAAATAGGAAGAAATTTTGAAGAACACGAATGTTCATTTAAAAGATGAACAATTGAGATAAAATACTAATTATTAAAAATTTAATATCGTGGATAAATATTGTAATACAATTCATATCAGTGAAGAACTGTTAAAAACAACTTATAATTCAAATAAATAAAGTTAAATAGTTTTGTTCTTTGTTGTAAATATTAACGTACTTATAGTCTCATGAGATGAATATATTTTGCAAAGATTAATTATAAACTTTTGGACGTATCTTGTATACAGGATATTAGATTTTCATTTTTTATAAATAACAAATATATTTGAAAAGTTAAACAGTAGACAATTCTTATTTACATTCCGAAATCTTATACATTTTTCCAATTCTTAAGTTTAACATTCATAAATTTAAATAAAACTTGATATTTGGATTCTATGTATTTTAGATTTGTTGATGTTTTTACATTGTTATTCAATTCAAGTGAAGATTTGGAAACGCAGACTATTAGAAAAAAAAATTTTTTGAAACAATGAATTTAGTTTTCATTATTCTTTTAGAATATTATTAGAATTCAGATTACCCATTGTCAAAATAAGGTTTAGGAAATGACTGCAATTAATTTAATTTTGTTTAAAAAATTTGTTCCATATTTGAGAAAGAAAATTACCAAATATTATTTTTTCTAAAAAAATATTTTATATTTTTGTATTTTTTCAAATTTTACTCAAGCATTTATTTGCTTTTTTTTCCCGTTTTGATATAAGAATCCTTTGTCATTGTGTGTAATTTCCGGGTGTGACAGCTTTAAAACGGTCTTAAATAAATATGTAACATTTATCATCTATTCAGGTTTCAAGTTGAATAAAAAATAAAAAACTTGGTCCTTTTAAACGTACATTTTTTGTTTTTAAAACAGAAACTACTCATATATATATATATATATATAGATAGATAGATAGATAGAAAGATAGATAGATAGATAGATAGATAGATAGATAGATAGATAGATAGA
>JAPDSC010041216.1:0-17386 GCA_026290005.1 Latrodectus geometricus
AACATGATAATATATTGTTCTATACTGACATTCTAATACTAAGAAAGAGTTGTAAATTACATATAGTTACACCTACCAATATCTTTCATTAACGTTCTAAATCATCGAGCAATATTCACGTGTCTTGATACCATCAATAACTCACATATTAAAGTTTCAGAACTACTGACAATTAAAAAAATGACAAATGAAATGAACAGAAAGCTGACCGTAGCAATGGATCGAACATCGTTCTTCAGTCTAGAAGATCCCAGGTTCAATCCCAGCAACTGTTATACACCGTGAAGGGAATGTAAACTCCCTAACATCCCGCTTTTGGATGTTATATTATCTAGTATGGGATGTCAAAATGAAATGGACTCTACGGTTTTAACCACTTTCCTTACGAATTTTTTTGAAAAAAATTGCAAAAAATCATCACATTTTTTTATTTTATTATTAAATACAAGGAAACGAAACAAAACAAAATATGTAGGTTTTAAGTTGAATTTTCAGTTTTTTACAAGTGTAAAAGTATGTAGTTTTAATAATAGTTTACTATCCCGAGTTATCTCGGGCAAATTGGAAAAAAAAATAAATATTAGCCTTTGTATGATAGTTTTTGAAACAAGGAACCACACAAAGTGATACCTGACATTCCGTACGCTGGTCGCTTTTCTTACGGCATCATCGCCATTATTTTACTTTTTTTCCACGCAACTATCCTCCTTTGTACATTACTAATCCACGAGCCGTCGTGTACTATACCAAAGAGATACACGTGACCAATCCCGACAAAAGAACAGAAAAACCAATAAAACTTGGCAAACTGCCAGTTAAAGCTGAATATTTTTTACATTTCCTCCAGGCCGAGTACAAACGTGATAAAACAAATCTTACTGACAAATTCTGCTTCACCCGAGTTTTCTCGGGATAACAATTAACTGCAATTTATACGAACCCGAGATAACTCGTCATAATCAGGCAAGCGGTTAAGATTCAACATTTAAGGAACTAATTTAAACTTTAAAATGAATTTCTTAAAAACTCTCTTAGTTGATTTATGGATTTATTTGCAGGGATATAAGTGATAAAATTTGCCTTCACTTCTTATTAATGAGTATTTTGTATACAACCCCTGTTTTAAAGGCATGAAAACAGAATGAAGAGTTACTTGAAACCTCTTTTCAATCAGCATCTGAATACATCAAATTGTACTTTGTACTACCCAGTGAATTACTAATGT
Organism: Latrodectus geometricus; assembly: GCA_026290005.1. Lineage (NCBI taxonomy): Eukaryota > Metazoa > Arthropoda > Arachnida > Araneae > Theridiidae > Latrodectus > Latrodectus geometricus. Next base: position 1,226 of record JAPDSC010041216.1, read on the forward strand.
CACTTTAATTAAATGATTTCGGTCTTATATGTTATGTCCATTGCAAGTTACCTTTTTTCGATCCTTTTTCCAGATTCCGTTAAAATCCTCATTTTCTCAATTGGGAATGCCCCGAAATCATTCTCTATAGCCACCTGTTCTTCAGCATCTCAAATAAAAGTAGCTTGTGGGATACAATGGCGACACCGATTTTGAGCCATCACTTGCCAACAAATTTAAGAAAATTGAGAAGTAGAATTTTCATATACTTAAATGCCGTTCTAAGAAATTGGAAAATTTAATGGAACCGAGCAATGATCGTCGATAACCACGCATGCGCACTCACTAAACTCTACATTAACGGCTTGCCTGATTATCCCGAGTTATCTCGGGTTCATATATATCGCAGTTAATTATTATCCCGAGAAAACTCGGGTAAAGCAGAATTTGTCAGTACGATTTGTCTTATGACGTTTTTACTCGGCCTGGAGGAAATATTCAGCTTTAACTGGCAGTTTGCCGTTTCATTGATTTCGCGGTTCTTTCGGCGGGATTGGTCACGTTTTTTTTCTATGGTATAGTATACAACGGCTTGTGGATTAGTAATGTACAAAGGAGTTGCGTCGAAAGAAAATAAAATAATGGCGATGATGCCGTAAGAAAAGAGACCAGATACCAGAGTACGGAATGTCAGGTATCACTTTGTGTTGTCCCTTGTTTCATAACCTATCATACAAAGACTAATATTTAATTTTTTTCCCATTTGCCCGAGATAACTCGGGATAGTAAACTAATATTAAAACTACATGCTTTTACACCTGTAAAAAATTAAAAATTCAACTTAAAACCTACATATTTTGTTTTGTTTTGTTTCCTTGTATTTAATAATAAAATAAAAAAAAAATGTGACGATTTTTTGCAATTTTTTTAAAAAAAATTTGTAAGGGAAGCGGTTAATAATCTTCTCACATTCCGCAAGGAAACAAGAAATATAAATCGCATAGCTCCGAATAGAGAAAACTTCCAGAAATGAATGTAATTAAAAACTGAGTACCGATTCATTGTTTTCCAGAAAGAAAAATAATGGGTTTCATACGACAGAAAATGCGGTAAATAAATTTACAAATATTTTTCTTCAGTACCAATTTTTAATAGCAAGCCCCCAAATAAGACTAAGTTTAGTTTCCCTAGAATTACTGTACCTCATCTAAGCTTCAAAACTTTTGAAGCCATTTGTAGGAAGTTTAAGGAGCAGAAACATCGAAAATGGCACACCAAGAACGGAATTTAGGATTCAAATGAAATAATGATACAGATGTGAGATTCATTTGATACCAAAATCAAGACAGATAAGCAAATGTATGTTCAATTGAATAAATACAGTGCAACCTCAATAGCATGTCGGTCTGCATCCAATACGTGCTGCCAAACGATCCGGTATCGAGTTGATTAGATGTCTGATGTTGTACTCAATCAGATGTGCCCACAAATACTTAAACAGCCACCCCCAAATCATATACAGAGTGACAAGGTGCGACTGGTGTTTTAGATGATTTCAAATGTGCTCTATAGGGGACAAGTCCAGAGCAAGCCGACCATGGAAGAATCTGAACATGATGTAGGAATTCTTGAGCAATCCAGTTGTATGCAAATGAGCATTATCTTGCTGGAAAACTTCACCTGGAAGACTGTTTAGTGAAGGTCCTACGTAGGATAGGAGAATATCATTAATAAAATGCTGGACCGTTGAAGTTACACGTATTACAACTATAGTCGACCGGCTATCATAAGCTATGCTCCCCCCCCCCCGACAAAGTGGGTGGAAATGTACCGTTCACACCAGGGCGTTCTAATCCCAAACTTGGTTATCACATGTTCCCAAAACGAACCGGGGTTCAAAACTAAAGACCACTGTAGACGGAGTTGCAGATGTTGCAGCGCTAAGACAATGCACGAAACGAGAGCTTAGATCGCATATTGGCTTCCGCAATACGCTTGAAAATATTTTTTGGAGCACATGGCACCTCTACATCTGCGTGGAACGAGTCATTACGGAGATTCACGAACGGATACCACACGATCCCTCAATCTTTTCGAATCGTCGAGTTTCTGGTCGTCCCAGACCCAATTTGCCGCACATTTATATTAACTCGTGTCCACTCCATCCCAAATGCTCTGAAGGCATATATATTCTTACATATGTATATGATATTCTTGTTTCTTTTTGTTTATGATATGTTTCTTTTTCTTTCGTATTAATAATTGCGGTTTGTCTTTGTTATGATTACTTGCAACGCAAGCCAATAACTTCGACCGAGAATTTCCGAATCACTGCAAACGTCCACACCCAAGATGCGAGTTGAATCTACAAACTGATGAACATGCTTTCTGGTTATTGTTGCACCAGCATGCTTCCATGTACATAACCCTGAATTGAGATCTACCAGTTAGATGGAAGCAATCGGGTGGGAGTCTTCGTAATTTAGAAGCAGAAGGCTCTTTAATGCTTAGACTGCTAGATCAGAGGTATCATTTCACCCGGAAGACACTGCGACCACGACATATTTAACGTGTCCCAGCCACCATTAGTGAACACGACGGATCTTCAGTTAAGGCAAGATTCAAGCTCACTACCTTCGGCTAACGAGAAGATTGCCCTAACCAATCTGATCGGGAATCGAACTCAATACCTGCAGGTAACGAGAACGAACACCCTAACCACCGCGTATCTTGTTATAATTGTTGATTCTAATTGAAATTAAAAATTTGGTTAAAAATTTACTGTATCCTTGGTGACGTTTTCAAAATCTCGCCATTTTCCACAAGGGAGATCTAAAAAAAAAAGAATATTGAAAAATATTACCTGTGCAAAAAATGGTTTGCCAAAAAATGTTATTTATCGCTAAATGTAAAAAAATTGCGCCAAGGGAGACCGTACAGTAAATTTGTTCTAAAATTTGATTTCTTTTTAAAAATTTGAATAAACATTAAAAAAAAATTTATACTCATAAAACCATAAAGGTATTGACATTATTATTTTTTAACATGTATTCCAACACAAAAATAACTACATATATTCGCTTTAACGGTTTCATAGAGTATAAGCAGAAACTTAATAATTACAATACAAAATTTTACGATCCAAATTCTACAGACAATTCTTTAAAATTGACCACGTAAAAAAAAATAAGAAATCTTAAAATCTTTCCCGCGAAGAGTAAAACGAAGATATTGAACCGGTCAAAATAAGAACTGGATTTCTAGAACATTCCAAGAGCTCAATTATTGGAGAAATTATGAGGGTGGAATCTGTCGAGAAAATCCCGAATATGACGTACTGACAAATATTGTTCGAATGACAAATAATTCATGGAATCTCAGGAATACGATTTCCGGTTCGTTCCCACATCGCCCATTAAAAATGCTGATAAAGATGGGGCATTGGATGCTGTAATGGATAAATCTGAAAAGTTCCTCAAACAGCCAATCACGCCATTCACACGGTGCGGGGGGGGATTTAAAGAGGTACAATGGGCAGCTCCTCCACGTGCTTTCATCGATCGACCTTATTCCGCGCTCACGTGCCGGCGCGACCTTCACACAAGGACGACGATCGACGTCACCTCCTAACATTCTCGGAGAGAAAACGACCCCCCTTTCCGTTGATCTGCAGTGATTTATGAGGAAATAATGAGAGGAAAAGCATTCTCATAGATAGGTCCTCCAACCCCCCCCCCCCCGTCACGAGCTTTCGCTGTTTAAATACCACGCAATAAAGCTCGTTTTCTAAATAAGAATTTTATTCTTATTAAACTTTAGTATTTTGGCATCTGGCAACGTGAAACGGGGAATGATTTGAAGATGCCATAACAATAAAGCTAATGTGAGACCTTACTTCAAATTATCAGATATTAAAGTCACCTTATCAAAAGTTTATTTACAGTTAAATTAGAGCAAGATATCCAATTAGAAAATTATTATGAATATATATTAGTTTGGAGAAAAAGAAATCCATTATTTTTACGTGAACTTTATGTAACTTCTTTTGGATTCGCTTTGTAAAAAGGTTTAAAACAGCTTTCATGTAGATTTTTAGGTCTTGCGCGTTACGACTGCTGACATGCGGTTAACTTCGATAATTTTTGATATTTTATAGACATTTTCGACGATGCTGTATCCACATGCGAGGTGCAACTCTAACATCAAAACTACCCGAACGGAATCGACGAAACAAAAATTGCACGTAACTGGTTGTTACAGTCTTATATAGGACGATAAACACCTTTCACAATTTTAGCCACCCGGCTATCTTTTTCGCCGTTACAAGAGAAAAACGAAAATGTATCGAATTTTCTGTTTGTTGTCTTTCATTTTTAAAACCTTGTACTCGTAACTGAATGAATCAAAGAAAAAAGCGCAAGAGGATATTTTAGTGTCAAATGTCACCTTTCCAACGAGCATAAATCTGAAATTGTTTGATAGATACTTCACGAGATATCGATCACTACAGACGTCTACCGAAAAAATAATCGATTACTTTTTCCCCAAACTAATATATTATATAGTAAGATTTAAGAAACAATTATAAACAAAATGAGAAATAATTTTAAAAATGGTAAAAAAATAATGCCACATCCTTTCATATAATTAAGTTATAAAAATTCAAAGATAAAATTTAATGTCTATTAAATTAATGCAGAATATCACGCTAGATAATTCTATAGAGTATGATATTAAAAATGAAGGACTTAAGAGATATTATAAATAAAATAAGGATTTATTTAAAAAATGTCTAAAATAATAAAATGAATGAATTCTTTTCAAATGATTAAGTTTTAATAAACAAAGTTTATTGTCCATTAAATTAAAATTAATGCAGGATATCACTATAAAAATTATTAGGTATGATGATTCTTATAATGAAAGACGTAAAATGAGTAATAGTTTAAAAAATGTTATGATAAAAAAAAAAGTGAGAATCCATTTGGAAAATTAAGGTTTTAAAAATCAATTTTTTTCGAAATATGAAGTTTATTGATTTTTAAATTAAATAAATCAAACTAGAAAATTATTAGGAACCGTACTGAAATTGATTGAAGGCAGTGTAAAATGAAAAATAATTTAGAAAGTTGCTAAAATATTAAAATTAGTAAGGATTCCCTTTTGAATTAATCGGTCTCAAAAAAATAACCGTATTCAAAAAATTATTTTCTTTTACTGATACATAAATTATCAAAATGGAAAATTATTAGGAGCCATATTGAAAAAGAAATGAGCAGCGTAAAATCGGAAATAATTTATAAGATGCTAAAATAATTATTTCAAATGATTTAGTTATACAATAACCTTCGTAAGAAAAAAAAATAAATAAATAAAATAAAATAATATAAAATAAAATAAATAAGAATAAAAAAAACATCAAACCTATTGAGAGTTAAAGATTTTATATTAGAGAAATACTAGGCTCCATATTAAAAAATTTAAAGTTCCTTTCATTTCAAGCTAGTTTTATTTTATTTTAATATGGAAAAAAAGAAATCTAGATAAAAGATTTAACTAAATAAATTAAAGCCAAATATTTTGATTGTATCAATAATTAACTTTTTAAGTATCTTTACCGGGGGAAAAAAATGAAAAATTAAATGAATTTTATTTTATATATTTGGAGTTCTTAATATTTAATTTTAGATAAAAAATAATTTTTTTTAATTTTTAATTTTAGATTAAAAAAAAATCGTTAATTTCATAAAACTATGAAATGTTTGTTTGATTTGTTGGCAATGCGTATATATTTTGTTCCCTTTCAGTTGACACAAAAGTCTCTAAATAGTCTATCACCTCGTAAATATGAATTATGGTCAAGTGACGAGATCAACAACTGAGCTATCTACTTAAATATAAAAAAATTAGCATGATAATAGTAGGAAATTTTACACCTCCAGTAGCAACATACTTCTGTAGGCCAATTTTCTAAAAAGTACGTGTTTCTGTTCATTCGCGTTTTTTGGAATGGATATAAAGAATATATTTATTGTTCCGAATTTCACATCGCCAGAAGTAAAACGAAGACAACGAAAATTATCTCTTATAAATAAGTAACAAAACGTAATACATAGTTAATGTTCAAACATATAAATGTTCGTTAAAAGTTTGCAAAAAATTAATTAATTAAATAAATAAGTAAAACATTTAAACCACCCTTGCCCAATGTAAACTAACCATAAAGTGGATGTTATGATTTATTTATTGCTTGCATAAACATTCAAATATAAACATTTAATGTGTTTTACACGCTACATGAAATTAATTTATCTTTACCGAATAATTAATAAGTATTTATTTTTTAATAGCGGTATCAAGAGAGACAAATCTCCAATAATATCTAAAATAAGCAAAATACTAAGATATTGGCCAACATTTTCTTTCCAACTGCTCACTGAAGAGCTCATCCCACTGACACATTGACTTGTTTTTGATGGGTGGACAAAATTGTATATTCAATATTACTGGTGAAACCGATTATTTGTTTAACTCAATGACCAATCATAAGTAAAATAAAGTGAAGTTCACATGATCACAGCTGCAACGAAAAAAAAAAACAAAAAAAAAAACAACAACAACAACCAATTTATGGTTTTATGTATACAAACATATATAAAATAAATTAATAAAACTTTTAACTGCCAAACATGCTGAATGAAAATTTTATTTTTGAACAAGAATTCACAAAAAAAAACGCTTTATTTAAAAGATTGCAAATTATCTTATAAAAATTACTAAAAATAAATACATTTAATATTCGTCTTATTTTTCAGAAATGTATTAATATGTATGAAAATTCAAATTGAAAATTCTACAGATATTTTGTACCATAAACATTTAAAATTAAAAATTAATTTAGCTCCGAAACAGGCCTAAAATTAGAAAACTCAAATGACATATTGAATGAAAATAAAAATTCACAATAATTTAAATTTTGAGAAAATCTTATTTTTGGAATAAAATTAAAGCACTGCTTATTTCCCATTAAAACTTTCCTCCTGTTTCTTTTTTATGCACATCAAAAATGCTATGACCCTTTATAACAATTCTTTCCATGACGCAAGGTCAGAAAGTTATAAAAACAAAGCCAACCATAAAATTCTTTAGCAAATAAATCACATGATTAAAATACATAAAAAAAACTGACTTTATTACTGTGAAAACAATACGGTAATATATCATTCATTACGGCCATGTAGGACTAGATTAGATTAAGAATCCTCCAAAAGCGAGGATTACACAAAGTCGTACAATTTTCTCAGATGAGGCAGTTAAAATATCACGGAGTCGTTTTTAATTCATGTAGGAAGAATACATATATCTCCATCACAAATGATCTGACATTCGAAAAATATTTTTATGAAAATGTTATGTGCGGAACTATCTCTAAAAACATTATAAAATGTTTTCAAGGTTAGAATATATATATATATATATATATATATTCATAAAAAAAGTTCATAAAATTTATGTTTGTTACTAATGACACTTGGCGAAAACAAGCCCACCCGTCAGGGACTAAGCCAGGGGTCGCCAAACTTTTTTGATCATCGCCCCCTATATTATTTTTCGAAATCTCCATAGACCCCCAAAAGGTAATTTTCAGGTAATTAAAATAAAACTATATATTAGTCTGAACATTTAATAAATCAGAAACAGTAAGTAAAGTAGCTACAGATTTTTTACTTCTTAATGAGATGAGTGTGCCTGGTGTTTCTTGGCAAGGTTCGCTATATAATGGGTCCGAAACTAGTCAATTTTAACCGGAAATCCCCACGAAGCTCCACATTTAATTTATTTCTATTTTTAGTTAAAATTGAATAAACGTGACTGAAACCGGCTTCAATCATATACGAACTTGGAAACGCCAGCATAAATGGTTGAGCCATTTCGTAAAGTTTCACATATTTTTGACTTGCGTATTAAGAACTGTTTTTCTTTCAAGTCCCAATAGACCCCCATTCGACCCCTTGGGTCAGATAGACCCCTACTGTTGTTAAATAGACCCCTAGGGGTCTATATAGACCACTTGGGCGAACCCTGGATAAAGCAAATGAAGTCAGAAAGAGCGACCTTCGTTTTTGAACAGAGCACCTCTCCACTAGGGTGGAAGTAGGACTTTGGCTCATAGATGGCAGCACCATCTGGGTATTCCAACTTAGAGATAGGAAATCAGAGAAGACCAAGTCTGGTTCCTAACACCCCAGAGGCATTTATTTGGAATGGGAACATGGAGGACATTTCGACCACGACATATTTTACATGCCCCAATCGCCATTAGTGAACACGATGGATCGTTAGATATGCCGGGATTCGAACTCACTACCTTTCGGGAACATGAAAGACGACCGAATCAACCAGGCCACCGTAACTCAAAGAAAACTCGTGACAGTATTTACTGTATTCACACAATAAGCCTTACATTCTCAGATTGTTTTTAGAATGTAAGGAGATTTACTGTTATTTACAATCTTAAGAATGTATTGTATTTAGCTTTCTTCAGAAAATCTGTTTTCACCTTTGCCAATAGTTTAACCCAAGGAAATGAATTAGAATGTGGATAAAAGAAATCCGGTCATAATTTATTTTTTTTTCAGGACTTATAATATTAAATTTAAAACTTATTAATTAATTACTTAATTTTTTTTTGTAAAACATTAAGCTTGTGACGTCTATAAGAAATTAAATAACTAAGCCTATTTTCATTTCACTATAAATAGAAGACAAAAAAATTTCTCCAATTTTGTAAATTAAAATTAGTTGTGTATATTTTCGCCAATAGTTTTATAATTTTGTTGATACTTTATATTATTTATATAGATATTACAATGTATATTAATATTTTAATAATTCGAAACTATTAGTGATATAGATCGGTAAATTCGATATAGAAATTAATAAATTAATATCTAGAACCCCCCCCCCCAAAAAAAAACCCCTCTTAAAGTCACTTGTGAAAAAAAAAGTGAAAACAAATTAATTTTTGTAAATGATTTTATTGTAGAACAATTGTGCCAAATGATATTGTATTGATGGATGTTGAAAAATAATTCTTCATTATGAATTATATCTCAGTTCACAAAAAAATGGCACACGCGCGTTTAGAAATTTATTCTTAATAATAAAGCGATAAATCCTTGCCGAGATTCTAAAGGTAGGACACTTCAAGAAGCTAGAAAGATCATCCAGTAAAATTCAGAATTATCAAGAAACAATTTAAATTTATAGAGTCTCACATAATACCTCAATAAATGCATGTGGATTTTTCTGTGGGCCACACTCGACAATTGTGGGTGTTAACAGCGCCAGAGAGTAAAAAAGGTCCTTCATCTGTCCAAAACTCAGTATGAAGCTAATCGTGCTGCTCGTCTGTGTGTATGTATATGTTAGACTTCTAGTTTATATACTTACATAATGTCTTTAATTAACAGCTTTTTCTTATGGATATATTTCTCAAACTTCTTACAAAGCGAAATATACGGTTGACTGCATTTTGCAGTTTCTTTTGAAGTAGTTTAGTTTCCAATTTCGTTACTTCCTCTCTTTAATTTTTCTTAAATTTCAACTTATATTTTTTTGTTTTTAATAAATCGGAAACAGTTCATTCGTGTAATGCTTTCTTTTTGGAATATTTAAACAAATACGAATTAAAACGCCCTTTCCCCTTTTCCCTCTGAGAAGAAATAAAATTTTTTCCGGTCTTTTTTCCTCTAAATTTTTTTTCTTTCGCTCATTTCTTGTTTTTAATTTCCATTTATATTCCTCTATTTTCTAAATGATTAGTCTTGTTGTGAGATATTATCATTATCTCCGGAAAATATATCACCGAACGCTTTACGTTCAATAATTCTCAAGTTCTATTCCCTGCTACACATTTCGTAAGCAGATTTGAAATCCGCTTTAAGCTATTGTTCTGGATCAAATTAAGCCCTCGTGTATTGTAAAAAGTACACTGTAAAAGAAAACTTGTTTTTACAGTTAAGTATGATATTTTTTACAGTTAAAAACTTTTTTTCGACTTCGATTACTGTGATTTTTCATAAAACGAAGTATTTTCCCAACGTAAAGCAATTTCAAGTGCTTTCTGTAACGACAATTACAATTTTCATCATCTTATTTGTGGGGATTCCGATTTTCAAGATTAACTAAATTTAAAAACAAAACGAAAAAAAAAATAAATAAATAAAGTGACGTATACATGATCTCAACTGTAACGAAAGAAACAACCACTTTATGGTTAAAAAGTGGGCAAATCAACACAAATGAAATATTAAATGATTTATACAAAAATAGATAATATAAACATACTTATTATTTGATCAATCATACTTTCTCATTTGAAAATTTATAGATTTAGTTATCTAGAAAAAAATTTAATACAATGATTACTTGGCACTGCAAAGAAATTGAAAACATTTAAATCGTTCCTCAGGATTTAAACTAACCATAAAATGGATGTTATGATTTTATTTATTGCTTGCATAAACAATCCAATATTAATAGTTAATGTGCTTTACATGCTACATGAAATAAATTTACTTAAAGATTAAAATGTATTTAGGTATAACTATAGTTAAGGGTGCCCCCTTGGCAAACTTCGTGATTTTTGTTACGCTATTGATTTTATTGGCGATTTTTGTTGGCACAGAACAATTGATTGTTCTGTTGCAATCAGTATACGATTGGATTTTGCCCAGCTTGGAGAGAATCAAGGGGGCATCCTAAAGTATAGGCTAACCAGTATTTATTTTTTAACAGAGGTATCAAGAGAGACAAATCTCTAATAATACATTACTGGCCATTAAAATTGCTACACCAGGAAGAAATGCAGATAACAAGATGATATTTATTGGACAAATATACAAGAAATAAAAAGTGATAAAATTTTCAAAAAATTTGGCTGGATAGATCCTGAGAAATCAGTACCCAGAACTACCACCTCTGGCAGTAATAACAGCAGTTTTACGCCTGGGCATTGAGTCAAACAGAGATTGGATTGCGTGTACAGGTACAGATGCCCCTGCAGCTTCAACACGATGCCACAGTTCATCAACCGTAGTGATAGGTGTTTGGTGACGAGCCAGTCGCTCGGCAACCATTGACCAGACGTTTTCTATTGGAGAAAGATCTGTAGAACGTGCTGGCCAGGGTAACAACCGAACATATTCCGTCCGGAAGTTCCGTACAATACCGGCAACATGCAATTGGACATTATCCTGCTGAAACGTAGGGTTTCACAGGGCTCGAATAAAGGGTAGAGCCACGGGTCGTAACACACCAGAAATATAACTTGCACTGTTCAAAGCACCGTCAATGCGAACAAGAGGTGACCGAGACGTGTATCCAATGCCACTCCATACCATCACGCCAGGTGATGGGCCAGTATGACGATGACGAATGCACGCTGCCAGTGTGCGTTCACCACGATACCGCCAAACACGGATGCAACCATCATGATGCTGTACACAGAACCTGAATTCATCTGAAAAGATGACGTCTCGCCATTCGTGCACCCAGGTTCGTCGTTGATCATACCATTGAAGGCGCTCTTGTATATGACGCAGCGTCAAGGGAAGCCGCAGCCATGGTCTCCGAGCTGAGAGTCCATGCTGCTGCAAACGTCGTTGAACTGTTCGTGCAGACACTTGTTGTCTTCCAAACGAACCCGTTTCTAAACTCACGGCTCGTGACGTGGTTGCACGATCCATTACGGCCATGCGGATAATATGCATGTCTTCTCGGCTGCTAGTGATAGGTGGCCGTTGAGATCCCGCATGGCGTTCCGTATTACCGTCCTGAACCCATCGATTCCATATTCTGCAAACAGTCATTGGATCTCGACCGACGCGAGCAGCAATATTGCGATAAGATAGACCGCAATTCCGGTACGCTACAATTCGACCTTTATCAAAGTCAGAAACGTGCTGGTACGCATTTCTCCTTCTTACACGAGGCATCACAACAACTTTTCATCAGGCAACAACGTTCAAATGCATTTTGTGTATGAGGAACCGGCTGAACAATTTCCTCATTTAAACGCAATGTAGGTGTCGCTACTGGCGCCTGCTTTGTCTGAATGCGCTGAAAAGCTAATCATTTGCATATCACAGCACCTTCTTCCTTTCGTAAAAAATTTCATGTCTGTAGCATGTCGCCTTCTTGGTGTAGCAATTTTAATGGCCAGTAGTGTATATGAAATAACCAATTCCACTAAGATATTGCCCTAACTTTTCATTCCGACTGCTCACTGAAGAGCTCATCCCACTGACACATTGACTTGTTTTGGATGGGTGGACAAAATTGTATATTCAACATTACTGGTGAAAACGATTATTTGTTTCACTCACAGACCAATTGTAAATAAAATAAAGTGACGTACACATGATCTCAACTGTAATGAAAGAAACAACCACTTTATGGTTAAAAATCAAGACTGTTAACTGTGAGAAACAATATGAGAATAGTATTGTGATTTTTACGATCAAATATAAATGAAATTATTAAAGACATCAGTCTCAAATTTTCTTTAAAAGTATAGGTGCTTTTTTACATTGTAATGAACCCCTAAATAAAAGTACTGTTGTTTTTGTAGTACATATATATTATATTAATTTATTTTATATTCAAAACTTGTATCATAAACTATTTCACACAGTGCATTATAAGAAAGTAAACAACTCTCTTCTAAACTTATCTTTTTCATTGTGTGCCACCAAATTTTTGCAATTGTTAAAATTTTTGCTGTGACAATAAAAAGTTGAAAATCAATGTACTAGCATAAACTAAAAAAATAAATAAAATCAGTTGTCGGGGTATGTATGATAAAAAATTAAGATACACCGAGTAGAAAATTCATACCAAAAGAACTGATCGGTGATATCTCACAATGTGTGTGTGTAAAAGAAATTCTCCTAATAGATTACGTCATAAAGTTTTATTTACACGTACATTTACCAGCGGCAATAAAAAGCAATGATATCTGGCATAAATCCTAACTTTATTCGTGTAATAATCCTTGAAACGCAGAATTTTAAAAGCTGTAAAAAGCAGGGACAGTGCATTATTGCTGAAGCAAGCTGGTCCAACAATTTTAGTAAATATTGGAAACCTAGTAAACAGACTAGAATTGAGAACCTAGTAAGATTTGAGTAAATGTTGAGAAATCCCCCTTGGAATATATTAGGTAAACGTTTGTTTTGAATCAGTCGAAATAGTTTGACGTCAAAGATGCCCCCCCCCTCTCAATTTGGCACTTGACATCAATTCAAAACAATCAAACCGGTATTCAAAATTAACTGCTTTGTTGTGTGTCCAGATACTAGAATTTTACTTTTCACCAAAAAAACAAAAATATTTAACTTATTTTCGTTTCGAAAAACATCCATTAAATATTTTTAAACGAAATAAATAAAAAAAATCAATCAATCAATCAAAAGAACTAAATTTTGATAGTTAAATATTTAAAAAAAATATTTCACTCTGCTTGTAATCATATATAATTTTAATATCTATATTTTATTTTTATATTTTAATTTTAATATTAATAATTATAATTTTAAAATAAGAGAATATAGCAATAATAAAATTTTTTAAATTAATTTTGAATTTAACTTACTAAAGTATTGGTACAAATTAAAAGCACTTTTTCTTCGGTTCCCAAATAATAAGCATAGATAAAGAATATTCTATTATTTAATGAATGGTAATAATTTAATCATTCCAACAGTTTTATTGTAGTTTCTAATTTCTTTTACACTCTTTTTAAATATATTTTAAATCAAAACTTGCAACAAGCAATTTGGACAATTTTTTTAAGTGATAAAAACAAAAAAAGTTTTTTAAATGAACAAACGAACCCAAATTGTCAATGAAACACATGAAACTTGAGAATTCTGGATTTCAAGTTGCAGAAATTTCCATAGAAAAATCATTATAAAGCATTAATACAATGATAAAGTATTTTCAAGCTTCTTTTATATAAATTTCTTTTTTTACTGTATAAAGTAACTTCTCTATCAAGATAAACTCAACTTCATTGCTAATAATATTAGGTTGGGGAAATAGAAATCCATTATTTTTACGTGTACTTTATGTAACTTCTTTTGGATTCGCTTTGTAAAAATATTTAAAACAGCTTTCAAGTAGATTTTTAGGTCTTGCGAGTTACGACTGCTGACATGCGGTTAACTTCGATCCTTTTTGGTATTTTATAGACATTTTCGACGATGCCGTATTTACATACAAGGTGCATCTCTAAAATCAAAATTACCCGAACGGAATCGACGAAACCAAAATTGTACGTAACTGGTTGTTACAGTCTTATATAGGACGATAAACACCTTTCACATTTTTAGCCACCCGGATATCTTTTTCGCCGTTACCAGAGAATGTATCGAATTTTCTGTTTGTTGTCTTCTATTTTTAAAACCTTGTACTCGTAACTGAATGAATCAAACCAAAAACAGCAAGAGGATATTTTAGTGTCGAATATCACCTTTCCAACGAGCATAAATCTGAAATTGTTTGATAGATACCTCACGAGATATCGATCACTACAGACGTCTACCGAAAAAATAATGGATAACTTTTTCCCCAACCTAATATAAGTGTTATACAAAGTAAACAAGAAAGTCAACATTCTTGTCATTTTTAATGACCCAAAAGAACTTGATCTATTGAAAGTGAAGCCCATTGTTTGTCCTTGATTTAATTACCATCGGCAACCAGCACCTTCTGCCAACGTGTCCCCATTTGTGCAATCAATCTCTTTGTGGTAAAACTCGGGAGCTTTAGTTGCAAAGTGCAAAAGTGCTTGTAGGAAGTCTGCTTCATTGGTGAAGGACTTTCCACGAACATGATTGTCCAGGGAATGGAACAATTGGTAATTTGATGGTGTAAGGTCAGACGAGTAAGAAGGATGGCGCAAAATCTCCCAACCAAGTCGATGTATTATATTCCTGACCACTCCTGCGACAAGAAGCCTCCCGTTTTCGGCCAAGAACAATCCACTTTTTGTCCGTTGGTTCTCTTTGTTGCAATGCCTGTTGCACACGTTACAATTGCTGCCTAGGTCCACAATAACTGCTTGGCTCGTTGGTTGCAGCTCATAGTGAACCACTTGAAGCAAAGCCTAATCTTGAATGGGTGCAGAGATACTAACTCGCAAGCGTAATTTGAGAAACTAATGTCTTGCCACAAGTTCAATCACAGCACTATCCCCAAATTCTTGGCATATTTTAAGACTTGATGCAGCAGCTGATAAACATACTTTGAAGTCGTAAAGCAAACAACACCGAACGAGCTCCTTCGACACGTCCATTTTTCTTAAAAACTATACGAGTTACGATTGATGAATGTGCTTGGTGGATCTGCTTTTATAAAGACTGATATTCCTACTCTCGACTGATGGGTGTATCAACCACGTCATACACTAATTGTCTACTTATTCTCATTTCATTCAATGGCAATATGGTTTTGGACAAATTTGATATACCCCCCAAAAATTACGTGCCAAATCTGGCACTCCCTACGGACTTTTTAGGGTTGCTGTTTCCAATTTAGCCATTTAGGTTTTTGCTGTTGCCAAATTTAGTATTTTCTTGTATTTTGTACCATTTTCTGAGTTTTTTTTAAAGTTTTTTTATGTATTAATTATTTGTATTTAGCGAGAATCCATCTTGGCGAGTGAAAAAAGGCACCAAAAACAGGTATTATGGTTGGTGAGGGAATAAAAGTCGCCAAATATTCGATTTGGGGGGTATATCAAAATAGTTCCATGGTTCTTTTCATATTTAATAATCAGGTTTTAAAATATATTTACTAAATATTTTCATTTTATAAAACCTTTTTATTCTTTCCGAAGATTGTGGATTCGTTTGAAAATATAAATATTTCAATTAGCCTATTTTTAATTATGTATTCACATAACATAAAACTTCATAAAATTAAATAAACAAAATACTGTTCGACATACAGTACACTTATTTTTCAATATCTCTCAATATAAATTATTCATACTAATGTATAAATGACTCAACTTTTGTTGAAAAAAAAATAATGTTTCTCAACAAAGAAAAGATAAGCCGACTGTCTTGTTTATATAATGATTAATTAGAGTTGTAAGAAATGAAAATTTCATCT